>CCAG010014043.1:0-40000 GCA_001077435.1 Glossina morsitans morsitans | reverse complement strand
AAAGCAATAAACCGTAACAAGAGAAATATTCCAAAATTTATGATCAATAAATTATGAGCAACGTTCTGCTTTACAACTATAATAAAATATATAATAAATTAATGTAAAACAAAAATTATAACAATCTATTATCGCTAAAGATTTATAACTACATTACGACAAATGCAAAAAAAAAACAAATCTATTCGAAAGCAAGACTTACATACCACATTGGTTGGACGAACGCCTTTTAAATGGAAAAAAAAAATTGGATTTTTAATTATTTTACTCGAAATATGGTAATAAATGTTAATGATACCGTGGAAATTTATAATAACTAATGTGTTCGATACTTAGGTCTTGTTATTGTTTGAGACACTTATGACCGGTTATAATTGCAAAGATCAAAAACAATAACAAAGCAACTATGACTGATAGACGCCGCTTTAAAATTAATGAAGAGGAGATAAGCATATGATTTTTTTCTTTTATGTATAGTCAATCAGTCAGTCAGTGAGTCAGTCAATCAGTCATTCCTAAACTTGAATGCATCTAATAACAAACAAACACAAACACACACAAACACACACACACACACACACACACACACAGACATGTACCTACGCGAGCACGCGGACGTATAAACACACCCGCCCCCTAACAGATTTTATATATTTAAGGTGAAAAAACCGCATACAGCCAGTAATTAAAAGGCTTCAAAAGCGATAGCTAGCTGCTACAAAACACGGCAGCATTGAATGAGGTTAATACAATATGTAGATAATTTTTTTATTTTTTATTTTGTATTTTATTAAGAATAGTCAGTCACAAACACACATTGTTTGTTGTGCGCTGATTGATGGTTAAAAATCAATGATTGGAAGTAAAGTGCAGCAGTTTGTCTTGCTGATAAGGTACAAGGTTCGGAGTGATTTTTGAGAGATGACAAAAATGATTATAAAATAAAATAAGAACAAAACAAAACAAAAGAGAAAAAAAGAAAAAGGCAAAGGAAACTCACCTCCATCATCCATTCAGCAACAATTTTACGCATAGGAGGCGTTATATCTTTTTGCACGGTCTTAAAATATGTACACAATGGTTGTGGCCGTTTCTCTTCAGCCTTAAGAGCATTTTCGAGGCAACGATCGGTAAGGAATGTTGGATCCTCAGTGGCCGTATTCACATAATCCAACGAACGATTAATAAGATTATTGGTATAAACATTATTCGCCGTTGCCGCTGTTGTTGTATAGCAACTAGATGAAGGCTGTTGTTTTTGATAATTAACTGGTGAAATACTCTTTTCTGTTATGGTAGTGGCAGACGTATGCAAATTTTTAGCATTGACATTGATGCTATTGCAATTGTTGCTGCCACTTGAATTATAACCGGAAGATGAATTACTGCTGCCACTAGATGTGCAGCAATTCGTTGATGACAAAGAAGAGCTGCTCGAGTAAAGAGAAGGTGGCGATGACGTTGTAGTTTCATGGCATTTCATTAATGTTTGCTTTTGCTGTTGTAAATCACTTTCATAATCGTTCATAATATTCTCGGTACACAATAGGTCCATGTTGCTGGCTCCAAATAAAGACAGCTGAGCGCACGGATAAAAATTAACTTATCTATCCTTTTATCTTGCCTCTCTACCTTTTTTATGTTTTGTTTTTTTTTTTTTTGTGTTTTTTGTTTAAGGTTAGAAACGATCAATTGTTTATTCTCTACGACGATATATTTATTGTATTTGTATTTTACGCAAGACAAAGTAATAACAAAAAAAAAAAACAATAAATACAAAATGAATTAGTTAATAATTCTGGCTGTTTTTCTAATGCCAGCAATCAATCAATCAATTTTCACAAGTAATAATAAATTTCTTACTCTTTACGTCGTATTCAAACCAGCATTATTTTAGGGGGAAGTTGCTTTTTTTTTTTATATGTATTTTTAACTTTGCGACCAAGAAGCAAAAACTAAGAAAAACAAAAACGATATCGAAGAAAAAGTCGCAAAAAGATCACTTTTTTGGCAATTTTCAGTTTTTGTTTTCAATCGAATAACACAAACACACACTACACATTCATATATGCATATATATATATATACATATATATATATATATGGATATGTATATATGTATATATGGATATATATATATATATATATATTTATATATATATATACGCTTATACACATATACACTTTGGGCTCAACGAACAGGAAACCGTACGCACAACAATTAGCTCTGCAGATAGATCAAGTCCGGTATAGGAGGGGAGACACTATATATGTCATCTATTTAAACTTTGTGCGATTTATTATAATTTCGTTTTTATTGTTTTATTATTACTACTATTATTGTTATTGTTATTCTTAGTATTACGATTATTTCTCGGCATATATCTCGATGTTAGTGAATTTCTGACGATCAGCTGTGTTGAATACTTTCAGAATAATTTGCTGTTTTTTTCTTTCTTTTTTTTTTGTCACTTCCTTTTGGTATAATTTCTAAACAACAATCTTAACACTTCTCGTAATTAATTGTACACATTTCAGTTGATTGATTTATTGATATATTGAACATTGAGTCAAATATATTTATTGTTTGATTTAAAGGTCTTTTAATTATATTCTCTGACACGATAATAATGTTACCTTGAATATATATATATATTTCATTAATATATACATATATATATATATATATATATGTATTTATTATGTTATAAATGAAGATTTGATCAATAATTGTTGTTGTTTTTATTATTTGTTAAAATATTTCAATGATTAGTTTAAAAAAAATAAATAAATAAAAGAAGAGTGTATATCCGTTACACTAGGCACTTGATTTACTTATTTGCTGACTGTGCTGACTGTTCATCAGAAACTGTGACTTCGCGTTACGTTAGACTTTGCTGCTGATGGTGCAGTGGTGTCTGTTGTATTGTTTTGTGGACTCCAAGTTAATAACCTGATTTATATGACAATTGTGTGCTTGTGTGTGCGCGCGTTAGAGAAAGAGAGTGAGAGAGAAAGAGAGAGAGAGGGAAGAGAGAGAGAGAGAGAAAGGCAATTTGCTTCTTACACTACTCACAAAACTCACTCACTATTCACTGCACTATTTCACAGTCAAACGAATGAAATTCCTCTACTTTTTACTCTTTACTCTTCGGATAGAGAGAGCGGTGCTATTTGTTGTTGTTTCTTCGTTTATGTTTAACCACGTTTAATTAACGCTGCCAAATATGCCGGGTTGTTTCGTCCGTCGTGTAGGTGATCGTGATCATTGATTTTGTTTTCTATTCGTTCGTTATTCTTTTTCTTATTTATTTTGTTCCTTTTTTTTTTTTTTCTCTTATAAACTCAAATAATTGACCATCAACTGGCACTTCACTTGAAAACAACCAACTTGCGCACAGAGTAGTCTTGTCTTGCTGGCTACACAGTTGAACAGAAACAGAACCAAAATATCAGTTTGAAACCAGCGTTGCCGTGAATAAGAATTTCGACTCAATACACATACTTTAAATCGATATGTTGCTGTAAATTACTGCAATCAACTGTCAAACCTTTCTACGTTAAATGAATTCTTTTTCCTTTTTCTTTGTATCTTCAATTAGAACATAATCCCCAATTATCATACCAATAAGCAATGTCGACATCGTTGTTCCCATTTATCGGTTGCCTTTAATTTAAACAGATTCGAAATAGCTATATATCATAGCATATTTATAATTGGAAAAGCGTACCATACCCAAACCATAGAATGCATATGAGAAACTAAAGTTTATACGCCCAAGTATGACTGCAGGCATTAATCTACTAGTCCATATATATTTTATTTCTTGGAATATAAGTTTATTAAGAGAAGACCCAGAAGTCTAAAATATGTGAAGGATGGGAAAGTCGTAGACCGCATACGCCATCTGTGAAATGCATATTAAAATATCTGGCATTTTCACCTATTACCGAAGGGAACGAATTTGTTTTATTTATCTATATTTTGTTTTTTTTCTGTTATATAAAATATCTTCATTTATTCAAACGAAAAAATGAAAAGGCGAAGGTTTCAAAATGGATGACCTAAACTTTTACATATAGTTGCGTTATTACAACGAAAATACTGCAATTGTAATAACTGGGGCAACTCTAATGAAATCATTTTGAAAATGCAAAAAACAAGTACACTCGTAGAAGATCGCTTTTGCTTAGAAACGCCTTTCAATATGGAAATTGCTGGCTATGTGATTCTAAAACATAAATAATTGCACGATTTAAAAAAAAAAAAAACGATCTTTTTGTACATATTTTTAGAATATATTTGTAGCGATCATCAGAATTTTTATTTAGAAATATTAAATATGCTTAGTAAATTTTAACACGTAATTACTTATGTTTAGTGAGATCAAACGTCGTTAAAATGTCTTTACATACAGCGTCGTAGTTAATCAAAACGATAAATTCTGAAATTGCGTTGCGTGCAAGTTTTGCATTTATATCAACACTATTTAACTATCGACGTTTTGTATATATATATATATATGTGTACGATCTACATATAACAAAATGAATCAATTTGATTCACTTTTTTGCGGAATTGTCACCGGCACAAAATCTAGGAGAGCAAGTTGAAATTTGGCATTTGTCACATATATTCCATCCGATTAAGAAAGCAAAGTCAAAAATTGAATTTAATTTGCATATAAACACACTCAAAATAGATAAGAAATTAAAACAAACTTCAAAAGAAAAAACAATAAGAACATTATTTTTGGTCGTGGCCGAATCTTTTATGTCCATCATCATGTTAACCTCAAAATGGAAAAAAAAGGAAAAGAACTAAATTTTTATGCTCTATAATATGGAGTGAGCACGTCTGACTTTTTCTCTTCTTAAAATACAAGTTTTTGCCGTGCAGGCGTGTGCGCATTGTAGGCGTGTCCTTGGAAAAATTTAGGTCACTTTCAAATTCTTTTGCAAAATGTAGACGATATCTTCATTTTCGCTAACGGCAGAATGTTTACCACAGATACTCCACAGCTGAGCAGACATACAGACGGGCATGTTTAGGTGCATTCCAAATTTGAAACTGGCCAAGAATTTATATGCTTTATGGGGTTTCTGCGCCTTATAAAGGTATTGAAAAAAAAAAATTAATGTTTGGTCCACTATAACATAGGGTAGGCGTGGTCAATTTTTTCGTTTTTTGCGCAGATGCTACATCGTCACCCATTTGTACATTTATCTACTGTAAGTTAGGAGTAATGGGTACAAAACCTATTTTTTATTCATCATTTTTGCGGTCAGGATAATGTGTACTGCAGACATTCCACACACGGACAGACTCACAGACATACAGACGAGTATGCTTAAATCGATTTAAACTGTGATGCTAATCAAGAATATATATACTGGTGGGGTCCCTAATGTTTTTTTCCGAACGTTGCAAACGTTTTGACAGAATGAATATACCCATCACCGAAGGGTGATATCAACAATTTTTTCTTATTTTCTTCTATAAACCAAATACTCATCAGCACCATCTATATACGAGTTCAGTCAAAAATGATTTCGAAGGACCTATGGAGGCAAAAATTCCTTTTCTAATTTATTGCCAATTTTTCCAATTTCCAACTTGACTGACGAGTATAGTGTAATAGGAAAAAGGGGAACTCCTTGCTAAGAATGGAAACAAGAAAGAATTTAAAAAGACTGGACTGGTCCTTCGAAAATAGTAAGAACAACTCTTGTAGACGCAAAAATTGACGAATTCCGTTACACACAAGAAGTAGAGCGTTGCATGTTTGCAACAACTGAACAAAATATTTATATGGTACGTGTTTATTATTAGTGTAATGTACATCTGGAATATGTGAGCCTGGTAATTACAGTAAACCAATAAAGTCTAGAGACAGTGGGATGAAATGAAGATTTCTCTCAGTAAAAATTGCATTTACGGGTTGAGGGTCAAAAAATGCATTTCTTAAAAAACAGTTCCATATTTTTCTTTGACTTAAGATAAAGTTATAAGCAAAAAATTTACTCCAATCGCAAAAAACTATCATAAAAAAAAACAGTGTACATGCAACGAAAATACCTCACTGGAAGCATCGAAAAAAAAAACATCTTTACTTAATGGTACCTAGTTTTTGTACTTGTTTTTGTCGATTTAAATAAAAGTTAATTCGATTAAAAGGATTTCCTTTACTTCTTTTCCTTAAAATATCGATCTGTCAAGAGATTAGAAAAGTGATTATAAAAAGTTACAAAGTGACTAAGAATTGTACGGAGAAATATAAAAAAACAATTGAAATTATCTATAATTCTATGGTCCAAACGATTATAGAAAATTGCAATAACACAAATACCACGGAAAATAAACACCGATCAGACGGATCGAACAAACTCACAGAATATGGAAAAAGAAATATTGTTAGAACTGGAACAATATGCGGAAATCTAATACATCGAATGCAATCCAAAATTTTGTAATTAACCGTAAAGGACGTTGGAGAGTCTGCCATGGTTTAGCGGATGCTTGTCTATGGTCTATGGAATAGGAAACCTGGTCTTTATTGACACTAAAATGGATCGTCAGGTTTAGCTCAATGTTTTGAAAGTCAAATTTGAAGACGCCCGCAATTGAAATGGGTCTTTCAAGCAAATGGACCTTCCAGCAAGATAAGCACCCGAAACATAAATCTCTCATTGTAAAGGAATGAATGTTTTACAACCTCCCCAAACCATTAGATTCTCGTCTCCAATCAGCGAATTCGAACGCAATTGAAAACATATATGGCATGAATTGGAAAAAGGGAAATTTCTAGCATGGAAGATCTTGAGAAGATTTTACTTGGAGAATGAAATTGGACGTAGGTGTAACAAAAAAACTGGTTTCTTTGATGCCAAGACGTGTGCAAGTGCCACTAGATGCCTAAGTGGTCCAACAAAATATTCGCTTTCTAATTTCATCCACAAACAGTATAGCAGCTGTGTGTACACCATTTTTGTGTTATGTTTTCGGAGTTGAAAAAATTTCTTTGCTTATAAATTTATCTTAACACAGAAAACGTATCGAATTATTATTTAATAGAAGTTTTTATTTTTTAAGAAATATGTTTTTTTGACCCTCAACCCATAAATGTAGTTTTTCATAAGAAAACCCTTAATTTTTCGTATTGTACGTAGACTTCATTGCGCCACTGTAGATTCGTGATTAGAAAATACGAGTAAAGATAATTTTTGTGCTCAAAACCGAAGGACAGATTTATATACATTTTGTCAAAATATTTCCGACACCCAGAAAGAAACTTCAGAGACCGCATACGATATATATGCGGTGGGCCAAAATTCAGGCGAGAGTGTCCGATATAGTAATTTTAAAAAGATTAATTATAAAGATTACGAGGATCCGATCAATTAGTGATCTTAAACACTCTGACCCAAAGCATCAGAACTGCTCGCGAAAGTGTTACACAGAGCTCCGAGAGATCACATCGATCTTGCGCTCAAAAATTGGAAATTTTCTCTGCGCTGAACACTTTACAAATCAAAAAAACATTTTTTTTCTGAATTTTCATTTTTACTCCCGATAAGTATCAATTCCCAAATCGATTTAAGCATATGCGTGTGTCTGTCTGTCTGTCTATCCATCTGTCCAATGTCTGCGGTAAGTATTCTCATAACCGCAAACGTTGATATATTGCCTTCAACATTGGCATAAACAATGGAGGTTCTTGCATGCAGCGTGGTATTAACAACGGGCTAATTGATCAAAGAACACGCATAGTACAAGTACAGTTAATTGAAAACACCTCTGCTTTCAAGCGCCAAAAATTTGATCCTTTTGCCTATGCAAAAATGGAAAAAATCGGGCACGCCCCAATCAATGGAGATGCTTTTTGAGACGAACTCACAGATGGTCCTGATGGCCTACACTTTTTGGGAAATACTTTTATGCCTTACACCACTTGTCGCGCAAGGATATATAAAGTTTGTGCGGATACATCTAACAGCCAGGATGACTTAAGATAGACACACGTTTTATCGATTCAAAATCAGTTTCTGTCTGTCTGTCTGTCTGTCTGATGTCTGCCCATGTATTCTTCTGTTCCACCTACAGATCACAATTTTTAATGCTACCAAAAATGGTTCGGATTAGACTTTTTTCCGACCACTTGAAATATAACGCCGTGTTTTGAAAACCAGTTATATGAAAAGAATTGCAATTTTCCAAATAACTTGACAAAAAGAAGTTCGTAGTGAAAACTTTTGTTCCGATGATGCGATTTTTTTATCTAAATTCAGATCATGGCAGTTAATGATTTGGGCTCTCGTCACTATGAGGTCTTTCATGACAAGTGTGCCTTTATATGTGGACTTCCTGATGTATTACACAAAGCCGTGTACAGTAATTTATGGTCAGCTGTAATGTTTTTACTTTTTTCTTAGCAGTGCAGTCAATTTTCTTCTAAACGGATTCAAAGAATCAGCGAAGGATTTCAGAGTCAGTGGTAAGGCATTCCAACATCTAGCAAGACGAACAGTAAAACATCGTTCAGGGTTAGAAAAACGTGGTATTAATGTGAACAGGCTTCCATTCGTTCTAGAAGACTATAGTCGTTCAATTAAAAGGCTTGGCGATTGAATTTGAATGATTATACAGAGGTAGATAAACAACTTGAACTTTAAATAATCTTATCCAGGGCATGCTTGCAGACCAATCACGTTCAGTGTTTTACCGTGTGTATGTATGCCAAGTTGCATGCCAAGTTTCAACTTTCAATCTCAACTTTTGCGGTAATTGTTGCAATTTCACAAAACAAAAGGGGTCCAAATTGACCCAATTTGGTAAAAATATTCATATCGTCGACATCTCGAAGAGTAAAATAGTTAAAAAATAAATCTAGAATAGCTATTTAAAAGGCCTTTTTATATAAATGAAATTTTTCGAAAATTACATAAATATTTTCTCGAAACTCGAGCATTAAAATAAATGAAAATTGACTCAGTCGGTAGTTTCAGTGTTAACTAAGAAAGAAAATTGTTCACACGTTGCACGTGTAAGGTGTTGTAGATCATGTCTTATTTACTATTATTCTCTTCTCTGTTGTCTATCTAAAAAAGAAAGAGCGCCATTAGGTACAGCATTGCAACGATGTTATAAATCGTCCATCCACGGCTTCCGAACCCAGCTCTTTAGCAAGTCATTCATTGAACATACATACAACAAATATTGGAATTTCTATCATTTACACCCTAATAAAGTTGTAAACGTAATGGGTAATTGCTCAGGATATTATAAAGAACTTGTTTTTGTAATAGTTTTTATCCTATTGTGGCTCATTTCTCCATCATGCCTTCTTACTAAGCCATTTCGTTCATTTTCGGTAGCTTAAAATGTTGTTTTTGTATTCCATTCATTTAATAGGTGTACAAACAAATTCATTCCGCTGAAATTGATTGTTTCATAAAATGTATCTGTCGCTTTCAATTTTCCCGATAACTTAGATATAGATGCTTAAACGATTATTTTCTTACTTATTTCATATTACTATACCCATCACTGAAGGATGGGGATATGGGTTTTTTTTTTTTCATAACGTTTCAACGAAATTCTGAATTTATTAAGCCATGTCTGTCCGTCTGTGTGGTGTTTGTTCTTGGCACTCTCTTGATCGCAAATATAAAGATGTCGATTTCAAATTTAGTGGAAACATTGAAAGATTTTGCACGCAAATTGATATTGAAAATGGGCCAAATTGGTTAGAGCAGAAGTCCGCATTGGAGCATAAATTGAACGCAATTCCGTTTTTCTAAACAAATTTTGTGCGGTTTCGCTCGTTACTCAGAAATTATAAAAGCTAGAAGGCTGACAATTTCCACATTTACTTTACGAAACACACTACTCTTTACATGAAAAAATGGAAAAAATCGACCATGCCCACATAAAGTTACAATCGTTTGAATTTTTTTTTTTTCACTTTTTTGAGGTTCTATGCTTCTTTGTCATAAGGGAAACAAAACAGAATGTTGACAACTACTTTGTACAGTGCTCAAACGAAGCAGTATTATCTGCCTAAAAATGGGTTAACTCTAAAATGAATATGATAGACATAGCGACTTGGTGGCTTAGGTTTTGCTTAATGACACCCGCAATATGGGTATGAAATAAAAGAACTTGGAAAGTAGAATGCGAAAAGCTTAGTGTAGCGTCACGATGTAGTGAAAAATTTCCTTCGATATAGGTATCAAATGAAAGGATTTGGAGAGTAGAATGCGATAAATTGTATTAATTAAAATTTAATTATGGTGGACGTTTAATACATAAAGTCTTGCGGCGTTTAGAAAAAATCGATTTCGTCGACATGAAAATCTTACGTGGACGAAGGGTTTATGTGGCGAGTAAGCCAGATTCGTCTTCCACCGAACATAACTTTCTAAATTGTTTTGTTTTTTCTGCGCCTTTAAGTTCGTAAATTTTAGTACACAAGAAAGATAAAAGATTCTTTGGGCTTGTCGTGTGTGATTGTGTGTGTGTGTGCAGTTGAAACATTTGGTCTATACTGTCACGAATGCTATATCATTCGTTGCATATATCGATTAAAATACGATCTTCTAACTACCCTTAGAAAATGCATCCAATCAGATTTCGGATATCGCAACTAATTTTAAAATATCGTTTCTTGTACCTCGCTGGCATCCTTACTGTCCGCGAACGTGTTACAATACTTAAGTTACAATTTTACATGTGGATTTATTTTCGATATTAATAGATAAATGTGGTCATACCTACCAATATGGTCAATCCGATAACTGGCACCGGCTCCCCAGGCAAATGCACTATAAGTGAATGAAAATAAGCAATGGGCAATAAGTTTCAAGCGACTTATACACATTTAAGGATCCGGTCGTCATATATCGCCAGTAAAATAGTCTCCAAGTGTAAGACGATTATTGGAAAAAGAGGAGATGCGGAATTCCAAGGGTAGACAGTTCGAATAGCGACTGACTGTCACCTTAAGAGAACTTTCAAGGACTAATTTATGGATTCTAGGAATATGGTTTTGAGGATTTCGAGGATTTTCGAGGACAATGATAAAAAGAATAATAATCGGTTAATAGCATATAACGGTCATCGAGGCTATGCAAACTCAAAAAAATACTGACAGCATTCAAAACACACACAAGCGTCAAGTTATTTATACATAATTCAATATAGAATGGACGGAGAAAAAGACGACAAATGGGTGCAGAGCAAAGGCAAGAACTTTTGAAAATAAATCTTAAAACATAATACAAACATAAAACATAAAACATAATAAAACAATTAATACAAAAACAGATTATAGTTACGAATTAAGTATAAATTACAAAATTAAATAAACACAACCTGTCTATGGCTTAATACATATTTTATAATGTAAGGTTGCAATTGGTGAGAAACTTTCTCATAAGCAATGTTTAGAAATTGATTCCTGGATATGTCTGTTATAAATTTATATATCAATTTCTTAACCACGCACATATAGGTCTGGTGAGAGCTTTAACTGAGAAACTAAAGGAAAAAGACTATAAATAAAACTGGAAAATATTAAAGCTTTCGTTTTCTTTATTTCTTTTACATACTATGGCTATCGTTTTTTATGTTCAAACAGTAAATTTATTACAAACAACGATAGCATAGGAGTTGTAATAATTAATAACAACAGCTCTTCGTTACTGCAAAATTGAAGGTAGAAATAATACAAAATGGTAACTTAATTATTATCATTTAATGAAAAGTTTTGACGACTGTACCAAGTCACCTTATGACATTAAAGCTAATGATTCGAATTTGGTTGCAATCGAGTCGAATTTGGTTGTCTTACGTCTACTCGTTCTTCTTATTTCTTGTTCACCGCTCTAAACATGTTGTTAGGTGTGAAATAGTAAGCAAGAGAAAATCGCATAACATACATACACCAAACTTTTTTGCCGAAGGTGAATCTTAGTGCCCTGGTGCCAAGGTCTGTTCAAAATAACAAAGTGGCATTTTATCTTTCCCGAAAAATAAGTAATTATTGCATCTCAATGTCAATACTTATTTTATCGCTTTCAAAGTAATCCCGCTTAAATGAAATATACTAGTGCCAGCACTTTTTCCAATCCTCCAAGCACTTCTGATATGTGCTTTTTTATATGACCTTAAATTTTCCATTTTACTTAATCGTGGCAGAACTCCGACCTTTCATCGGCCGTTTCAGTTGCAGAAGGCAAAATTAGTTGCGGGCAGTCAAGTCTGATGAATACGGTGGCTGGTTACGGTATTGGTTTTGGCCAAACAAATTACGAACAAAAAAAAATTAAAATTTCGGAATAAACTTCTCTCTCACACGTTTTAAGCCAAAACATCCGAAAAACATGGCATGACATGAGCCAAACGATATATCGACATCCCCACCAATTTCTCTAATAGTAATTCGACGATTCTCCACAACAATTTTCTTCAATGTTTTCATCGCTTGTTGACGTGCTGGAGCGCCCACGAAGGGCACCGTCTAGCCTGCATCTCCATCAAAAACAAACTAAAAATCCAAAATGACTGATATCGTCAAGGTATGTTGGGACCATGAAAAAAAACAAAAAAGTACAAATCAAATATACGTAGCCCAGGAAATTTGAAAAGTCACCTATTTTTTGAACACACCTCATATATACCCATATATACTTATGGGTGCATATCCATAAATCAATTAAAATAACTAAGAAAAAGGAAAAAATTAATTACAATTATAAGTAAAGAAGCGGACAAGTATCGAGAATTTTTAATAAAGTGCGGCACATTCTTAGTATGTATAACGTAGGGTAACGATTAAAAAAGTTTCCTTGAATTCGATTACAATGCAATATTTATTTTATCGAATTTTTAATCGAAAGAGGAAAACTTTTCGTAGATTATACGCACTTTAATTTTTCTTTTCTTTTCTTTGTTTCGAACCGTCGTCCAATTTCTCATCCCAAGTGTTTAGTTCATTTCTTGAATGATATATAGAACGCAATGCCTTAATTAGATTTACGAAAAGTTTGAGATTTTCTTAAGGTAAAACTTGGTAACATGTGTTCCAGGGGGTAGTTATATAATTAATGCTCCCTCATCCTAAAGGCATTTTCCTGAGTGAAATGCAAATACACAAATTTACTCAGGTTGTGACCAATTGAAAGTGAGTTTACATCAGAGTCGACGATCATATAATATATATATAGCTGTTTACTAAAATCTTAACAATGAAAGGCAGCAATATATGTTTGACATGACTTCTGGGTGATTTCTTCCCTTCACGTTTTCCAATGTAATCGATAGTTACGGATTCGCTATTTGTCTTGTTCGGTTTTGCTGATTTCTCGTACTTATTGGCGGTAAAAACTATCGGTAACTGCAAGAACTATAGTTTTCGCTACTAATTTAAACCTTTAACACTTTTTTCTAAATTTATTGCCATGGAGTGATAACTACACGAATTCGGTTTACTTTTTTGCATTTGCAGTTCGTTAATCTGACTTTTATAGCAAAAAGACGAAATAATTATAATCATTTCTAAATACTTAATCATATAGATACTAAGGTTCTATTCTTCATTTTCTAAAATCAATTTTGCCAAATGCGTGTTTACATATTTTATGTGATTGATTTTGGTTACAGTTTTTCTTCTCTTTTTTTCTATAGCTTCTTCTGATCTCCTTATTACTATTTCATGAAAATGCATTTTTTTTTTTTTTTTTTTTTTGATAAGAATTAATTAGGCATGATCTTAATGACTATTAATTTTTTCATAGTAACAACCGTTATAAGAACTTAATCTGACCTTATCCACGTAACGCACAACAACATAAAAATTAAAGTATTATTACCAACGCTGATTTATTAATAACCCTTCGTTTCATATACAGTTTAATTCGCCCCTCTATAGTTTAGTTCAATGTTATTTTCTACGATTTATGTAAACTTACAAATCTTATCTGTAAAAAAAAATCGAAAAATGTAACGGACACATATACCAGGATAACATATTAATGCTTTGCAATATTTCTATACATAGATATATACATATAATAAGAAATGGGGAAAGAAAAGCTATAAGTGAGATGATTAATTCAACACTCAAACAAAATCCGAAATAAAGTACGTACATCATTGTATAGGGATATTTTACATATGGTAGGAAAAGAGGTTAACTCTTTTTTTTAAATTCATGAAAGTTTCATTCAGTTAGATTGTAAACCACCAGAATTATTGCTTTTATTGCCCCACAGCCAATTTAATAGGACGGCGGAAGGCGATTGATTCATTTGGGCTAAAAATTCAATTTAAAATAGTCAATTATTTAGAGTTGGGTATTAAAAACACTTACATAAGTCTGTGCCAATTATTTCGGATACAGCTGCCGAAGGCATTTTTGCTACATCTTGTTGGATCTTCTCCATTTGGCGTATACGCTGCTCTCTTTCCTCTCTAATCACTTTATCTTTGGAATGCTTAACCGTTTGTAACTGCGAGAGCCTTCAACGCAGACAGAAGCCACATATAAATATTGAAATGTACAACGAAAAATCTATAAAACTTACTTTTGATTCAATTCAACATCATCCACACAAGTAATGGATGGCGAACTAGACATGGAGGTATTGCCTAAATTATCATTCATTGCAGAATTGGCAGGTGAACCAATTGTAGCTGACGAAGCTTAAGAAACAAAAAAAAAGAAATATACATATATATATATATATATATATATATAAAAAATAATAATTATTAAAATTTAAATGCCCTTGAGAACAAAAAGGAATTTGCCAATTTTTAAAATAACTGTGTAAAATTTTCTCAACTTTGGAATCCTTTTGCACATAATAATAAATCAGACAAACAATTAGTTATAGTCAATATGTTGTTATGCAAGCATTTTTTTTTTCAAAATTCTCATTAGTCGCTCGCTAGCCATCCGAATTTTACGATTTTGATGAATTACAATAGTAAACGGATACACGCAAGTGATTGGTGCTGCGAAAACAGATTAAAAATTGACGTCTTACCTTCGTTGTGAATATTGGACTGCGATTTTATGGTTTCTACTTGTCTCAAAGTGTTGGAAAGTTTCAACTGCAAAGTATCACGTTCCTCTAGTAAAGACACTAGTTCTAAGGTCATCTCTTCGCAACGCATATCTCGCTGATGCAACATGTACAAAGCCAAATCTAATTCAGATTTGGGTACCATGGCCACATCTGCAATATTTCGTTTCATTTCGGGTGTAGAGCTTTGCAGTTTGAATGGGTCATATTGTGCGGCCAAACGAGCATATTCAGCTGATCGTATAGCCAATTGCTCTTTTAAGGTGACAATTTCAAGTTCTTGCGATTCAAGAGCTGCTTGCATTTTTTCTATAATTGCATCAGTATTTGTATCGTTTTCTTCCGTTATAATGCGCACTGGGGAAACATTTTTTGATGCGTCTTCTGAAGATGTACCAGAGACAGTGGTGGACTCAGAAGCAGGTGTAGAAGTTGTTGTGGTTTCGGCGGACAACACCTGTGCTGATGTCCCGACAGGCAATTCTGTATTTTGATTATTTTTCAAGCTGGCAATTTCTTCTTGCAAACGAGCTTCGGCGACCTTGAAATCACGTTCGCGCTGCGCCAAATGATCCTGCCACATTTTAGCAATTTCACCGCAACTTTGATCGACTATCGTCTGCCAATGAGCATTCAATGCCGCGTAATCAGTAGGTGCATCAGATCGGAGCAAATTGCTTTGCGATTTTGTAGATTCTATAGTTTTTCGCAACTCAGCAATTTCTATATTCTTAGTATCTAACTCTAAGGTGAGCATCTTTAGTTTATCCTCTAATTGCAAACTATCAAGCACGTGCTGATTAAGTGCCTGCAACTCTATTTCCATTTGTTGCTTTTCACTCAATAATTCTTGGTTTTGGGATTTTAATTTTTGAACTTCTACGCGATCTTCCTCCTTAGTCTCTTCCGTCGATTTTCTTTTCTCTAGCTCAAGATTATTCATCAGTTCAAGTTTATCTTCTTCCAATGTTTGTGCTCGCATCCTCAACATATGAATTTCTTGGTTTTTGGTGAGAATTTCCAATACTAATTTTTCTGTTTGATCTTCATTCATCAAATCACTAACGCGTTGCTTTAAGTGCACTATCTCAGAGTCTTTTTCCTGCAACTGAACCAAGAGATCTTCATCCACTTCACCTTGCGACTTAATATCAAGAGAAGTTTTCAACGATTCATTCTCGATTTCCAGCCTATGGATTTCATTTTTTAGTATCTCTATCTCAGATTGCAAATTTCGATTTGCCTCCTCCTGCCTTTGTTTTTCGCCTTGTAGCGTGGAAACTTCTTTCTTCAGTAAGTCAAGTTCTACTGTCGCGGGCAGATTAGTGGTAGCATCTATTTGTTTTTCTTTTTGCTCTTTCAAGGCAGACAGCTCCGCCTCCAAATCAATTAGACTCTGTTTAGTATTATTTAAAATTTCTCGTGAAGTTTCCACTTCACTCAACAAAGACTCTATTTCGTCTTTTTGTTTTACTTCGTTAGCTTGACTTTGGCTTAAGGTGCCTGTTTGAATCTCCATTTCTTCGCTTAGTCTTTCGTGAGCGTTCAATAAGTTGTTGTAGGATTCCCGGAGATTTTGCATTTCTAGCCTCAGATTGTTGTATTTTGTGACCTCTGTATTTTTGTTTGCGGCTTGAGCTTCCTCCAGAGACATAATTTGTTGACGTAGAGATACTACTGTTTCTTCTGCCTTGGCTAAATTAATTTTCTCCTCTTCCAGTAGAGCCTGCAATTCCAAACGATCTCCTGTTAAATCTTGAACTTCCAAAGAAAGTGTAGAAATACGTTCTTCTAAGTTTTTAACATCAGCCGGGACGATAGCAGATGCAGTTATTGGTATAACTTCTTTTATAGTTGCCTCCGTCCCCCACTCTTCAAGGGTATTAACTTTTTGCTGGAGTTCATGTATTCTAGTTTGATACATACGAACTTCCATATCTTGACGTTCTTTCATCTCTGACATACGCTCATTTCCAGCAGTTACAACATCAATACGTTTTAATAATTTTTCTTTTTCAATATTTTGCGACTCCTGAAGTCTACGTTGATCCTCTAGCTGTTCTTCTAGAATCTTAATCTGTGCCTTCAACTCGTCTTGTATCGCAGCATCTAAGTCACCAAATACAGAATTCGATTCGACAGAAGATGATTTACGAAAAGTTACTGCACTAGATGTCTGTAGCTCTTCTATCCTTGTCTTATAATCTTTTAATTTCTTCATGAGCTTTCCAGATTTAATATGAAGTTCTTTCTTTTGTTCTTCACTACGCTCCAAGGCAAGCTGTAGTTCCTGTACACGTTCATTGAGTTCTTGCATTTGCAATTCAAGTTGTTGTTCTTTAGGTATCAAAGATCGCTTCGTGCCCATAGGTGCTGTGGTCATTTTGGCGAAGTGTTCAACCTCGGCTTCAGCATCGGATTTTTCCCAACCATCACTCCAGTCAATGCCCAAATCAATTGCAGGCGTAATATCTTGACGGGGTTGACAATCATAAGTTTTCTTGGGTACAATAAGTTCCTCTACAACTGGTTGAGTCGCTACCGTTGGCATGACGAGCGATTCAAAAACGTCCGGCATGGAATTACCAAAGAACATATCCAATGTCGGTTGTGCCACTGGGTCTACTGGATTTTCGCTAATGATTTGATCTTCTAACCTATTTATAGAACTTTTCACTTGATCATTATCACTATCTTGCTGAGACATATCTCTTATCAATCCGTCGCGATTTTGTAAGAGTTTTTGCATCCGTTGTACTTCATTTTCTAAATTTTCAAAATCCTTTTCCATAAGAGCATGCTGAGACTGTTTTTGCAATAAATCCGCATTCTCTTTGTTAAGTTTATTCAACTCCGATTGGCTTTGTTGATAACGATTCTCTAGGTCGCGTAAACGCTTTTCATTCTCACCCTCGCGTTGACTTCGCACTACCAATTTGTGTTCTAAATCTTGCGCATGTTTTTCCAAATCAGACACATTGCGTTGTAGATCTTCAATCGTCGGGTGATCAGCTAAGGAAATATCGTCCGTTTGATCGTGAGCTTGGACAATGTCATCGAAAGGTGAACGAACTGAAGTATCAGTGGTGAAGAACATTGGTGGTGCTGGTATAACATCGTTTGATTCCGAAAGTGTATTGCTTACTGACTGCAGAGCCTCTACGCTAATTACATCGTGTGCTCGTTCACTCAGTTGCCGTTGTGCTTCATTGTGACTATTGAGCAATTCATCGAACTCGGTTTGCAAATTGTCCAAGTTTTGCTGAAGACGAATGACAAGATTATTTTTTTCACCCAATTCTTGACCAAGACGATCTATTTCACTGACGTCCACACTTGTCGTCGGTATACCAAATGTCAAAGCAAAATTATCTGGCTGTCCAGAGGCACCACAGGATGTGTTTGAAATGGTCCTAGCAGTTGCCACCTGCGATTGCGAATTATGTCGTTCATAGTTTTCGATTAGAGCTTCTTTTTCCGCCAACAGATCAGTGAGACGTTTATTCTCCGTTTCAATGAATACTTGATCGTCGGTTTGATTTTGGCCAACTTGCATTCTTAACGTATCTAATTCCGCTATTTGTGTGCGTAGAGCCTGAAGTTCATTTTCATGGTTCGAGGTCAGGCTTTCGATTTGAATACGTAAATTTTCAATTTCCGTTTTATCCTGTATAGTCTGCAAGCGGAGTTCTTGTAATTCATAGAGATCTTGTTGAGAGTTGTCGTTTTGCATTCTAAGCCATGGAATCTCTCTTTCTAATTCGCTCTTAGCTTGTTCCAAATCATTTATCGTTTCATTAAGGCGTACAATGTCATCTTTAAGCGCGTTGCATTCGTCTGACTTGCGTTCCAATTGCTCCGACAATTCTCGCTTATTCGCGTTCATTTCTTGTAGCTGTTCACTAAGTTCACTTTCCAAGTCATCTAGTTCTTCGCCCTTGGCGGTCAGCTTAGCTTCATATTCAGATTTTAAATGCTCTACATCGCTTTTTAAATGACTTACTTGATTACGCAATTCTTTAACTTCCTGCTCGTATTCATCATTACTGCATGACTTATAATGGGTATATTCTTTGTCCATGGATATATACTTTGATTGCCATTCATTCAAATCCGCCTGAAGTTGTCTAACGCGTTCTTCCAATAGCTCTTTTTCAGTTTGCGAATCGAGAAGTCGCTGAGCTATTACGTCATCGTGTTCAGATAACATATTTAAACGATAGATGAGTTCGTCTTCCACTTTTGCGTGCTCTTCAGTATTTTGTTGCATCTGGGCGTCCATAACCTTAACTTTGCGTTCCATAGAAGCTCGCCGTTCTTCAAAGATGGCCACACACTCCTCAAGGCGACATATTTTGTCTTTAAATTTTGTATTTTCTTGCTCCAGCGTTTCAATATAAGCCATGTCTTCTTGTAACTTTGCTTGAATGCCATCATGAAGGTTTTCTAAACGCGTTATGGTTTCTTGGAAATTCGTTTTCTCCGTATGATATTTTTCATTCAGCTTATTGTACGATTGCTGCAGCGTTTCCAGTTCGTTTTGATTCGAAGAATGGCTGACAGCCTCTAGTCTTGCTTGGATAGTAGGCGAAAGCATTTCTTCTTCCGGCAAAGTCGATAGCTTTTCTTGTAAATCTTTTAATTGAGCTTGTAATCGCTGTATTTGACCGTTTCGTTCTTTGATAACGGCCTTCGATTTTTCAAACTTGAGTGACTTGGCCTTAAGTTCTTCTGTTAATTCATTAAGTTTTGCTTCTTGAACGTCTAATTTTTTTTGCAAGGAATCAATGCTTAATTGATAGTGATCCTCAGGAACCTTTTGAAGTGCTTCTTGGATGGTACGTTCTTTTTCTTGTAATTTACTTGTTAATTCATTTATTTGCTGACAACTTTCTTGGTCTTTTTTGCGAAGATTAAGTAAATCATTTTGGAGTTCATTCAGACTGGATTCAGCCTTCTCAAGCTTAATGGTTTTATCAGTCAAAACAGTGGATAAATTTTCGAAATCGGCGCTTTTAACTGAGGATTTGTTGCCCCAGTCTGATAACTGCTCCTGAGCAGCCATTAATGATTGCCTTAGATCTTCAATTTCTTGTACTTTCAATCGTAGATTTTCTTGAGCACAAAGCACATCTTCTTGAAGCTGTTCATTAGTGTTGGCCAAACCCCAATCGGAATTTTGTTCTCGACTAGCCATCAAGTCATACTGTAGCTGTTCGATAGCCCTATCACGCGATTCCAGTTCCTGTGTTTTGAGTTTCAGTTGCGTTTGCGTGCTATAGAGTTCTTGACGCCAATTGGAAATGTCTTGTTGCACTGACAACAACTCGGTTTGCAATTTTTCTGTCGACATTTTGCTAGATGCCACCGCTTTGTGTAATTCTTCTATTTCTTGGACTTTCAATTTCATATTTTCTTGAGTTGAACGAAGCTCTTTACGCAATTGATCTACTTCCGAAGAATCGCTCCAATCAGCTGCCAATTGTTGAGTTGTGGTCATATCATTTTGTAATTGTTTTAAATGCGTCTCCTTTTCGGTGAGCATTACTTTTAATTGCAGCATTTCCTGCTCCAATTGTTGTTTACTGTTCTTGCAGTCTATCAGCTCTTGGGATTTCTTTATCAGATTGTTCTCCTTCTCGCTGATCAAATGCTGCAAGTCGCCAAGTTTCTGCTCTAACTCTGTTTGATGCAATCGTAAATTTTCCAAATCTTGCACATCCAGCGGACTCTTCGTAGAGCTTTCCAATTCTTTAAGTCTGTTTTCATATTCTTGACACTGTGCGATCTTCTTTTTCAGGTTAGCGGCATATTTCTTTAATTTCTCCAGTTGGTCCTTGTTACGTTGCTCTAATTCGCAATTCCTATTTTCCAATTGCTGCTTATCGGCTTGCAGCTTTGTCACTTCCTGCTTTTGGCTGTTTAGCATATCTTTTTGATCTTTATTCAATCTTTCCAATTCTTGATTTCTGCATTCAAGCTGTTGAAATTTCTTTTCGAGCTCAGCAAGGTCACGCACATTTATCTCGTATTTATTTTCCAATTCAGCAATTTCTTCCTCTTTCTGCGTCAACGTGTTTATATTATCTTCCATGGCTTTATAAAGATCCTTAATTTGCTGATTAAGCGTATCAATGGTTTCTTGTTTGTTATCCAATTCATTAATTTGGTCTTGCACTAGATTTTTATTAATTTTTAAGGTTTCGCGCAGTTGTTCATAATCTCTTTGTAGATTCTGATTAAATTTTGAACCAACCTCAGAAAAACGTTCTTTAAGTGAGACAACTTCAGCTTTTAGATCTTCAATGTGTTGCTCCCGTTGCTGCAACTCTAAGAGTTTTATGTTCATTGCATGCTCATTTTCTTTGTATGCCTCAATAAGTTGTTGCTTTTGTTCGGTCACCAAAGTACGAAGAATTTCCATTTCTACTTCATAAGTTTCGCATTTGCATTCCAACTCACGACGTACACGTGTTAGTTGTTCGAGATGCTTTTCGCAAGACATCTCCTTCTCATTCATTAGAATATCGAAATTCTCTGATAATTGACGCAACTTTTGAAGTTCTTCATTGAGATCTATTATAGCAGCAGTCTTTTCCTCGACACCAGCGCGAGCCTCTTCCAATTGACGCGTGAGATCTTCCACTTTGGAGTGCAATTCGATGCATTGGGATTGATATTTTGTGACATTATTTAACGCTTCCTGTAACTGTTCCTCGCTTATAGTCGGTAGACTTGGTGCAGGTTCATCAATTGTTTTGTCATCCATTTGGTCCCGATCTTGTGATTCCCGAGTCTCATCCAATAGCCTTCGCAACTCTACAATTGTTGATTTAAGTTCACGATTTTGTGCCGTTAACTGTTCGTATTCGGCAAGAGCTTTACCGTTTGGAGCTGTTACGGCGACTACCGTTTCGACCACTGTTACCGTTTCTACGGCACTACTAGCTTCTTTAACTTTTTGTAAAAGTTCACTTAGTTGCGTATGAGCGTTTTCCGCTTCTTTGGCCAATTTTTTCGACACATTAAATTTAGCCTTTTTATCGTTAGCCTTGCGATAAGCCTCTAACTCAGAGTTAAGCTTTGCGAGCGACTTTTCACACTTCTCAAAGAGAGTTTCACTATTATCGAGTGCAGCTACTACCTCCGAAGATTGTTGCATTGACGTAAGTTCCTGAGAGAGTTGAGCTTTTTGCGATTCTGCGACTTGCACTGCCAAAGTCTCTTTCTCTTGCGTAAGCGCTTGCATTTTATTACCCAATTCCTCTTCGGTTTGCTTAGCTAAATTCAATTTAGACTCGAGTTCTTTTTTGTCTTCGGTCAATTTCTTGATACGTTCCAGAAGTTCATGATTCTCCGAATTCAAATGTTCCATTTTGTCCAACACTTCTTTGCGCTCGTTTGTGAAAAGCTCAATTTTGCTCATTAGCTCGGAACTTTCCTCTTTCAATTTGACCAAACTTTCGCTTAATTCTGGATTCATGTCAGTTTGTGTCAGTTCATTAATACTCTCTAGGTTTATAGAAGGCGCCTCTGCAGTTTGTACAGAGTCTAGGCGTTTGTTAAATTCTTCAATTTCTGCTTGCTCCTGTTGTGTTAAACGTTCAACAATCTCTATAGACTCCGCTGACGATGACGATTTACTTAGTTTTTCTACCTTGTCAAGCAATTCCATGTTTTCATTCAAATAATGTTCAAGTTTTTTATCCAATTCATCTTTTTGTTTATTCAAAGTTATAATTTTTCTTTCGCACTCTTCTACTTCCTTGTTTTTGCTTTCCAGCATGGTTTGCGTAGATTTCAATTGCTCAGACAAAGATTTTATTTGCTCTTCTAATTGAATTTCGGAAAGTTCTGACTGGACGCGAGACTGATCGCCTTGTTTAAATGACTCCAATAGACAATCTTTTTCTTGAAGAGATTTTTGAAGCTCCGCAATATTTAATTCAAGACGTTCAATCAGTTCACCACGTTTACGAGAACCATTGGAATCTTTATCAACTTCGTGTAGTTGCCATTGACCTTTTTCATCTTCCAATTCAATTATGCGTTGTTGCAATTCCTCCTGCACGACCTGTAAGCGTACTACTTCCGCATGCAGGTCTGAATTTTTTTTTAATTTTTCAATTAGTTTTTCGCCTTGTTTGCATTTCAATTTTAATTTTATCATAATTTTGTTAGATTCGTCTAGTTTCTGTTTGAGCTCTTGAATTTCTATCTGCAGTTCGGTTTTATCAATTTCCTGGCAGCTAACAGCTGAGAACAGGTGCTTAGTTTTGCTTACGTTTTCAAGTTTCTCCTCCAACACATTAAAATTCGCGTTCAAAACATTTAATTCAATTCTTTTTTCCATTAATTCTTCTTCGTACTTCTTAAGGGTTTCCGATGTTTTCAGCAACTCTTCATTTTGTTTTTCAATTGTGGATTCTAATGATGCTATTTTGTCGGCTACCGAATTATCGCTAACTTGCAGTTGAACACTTTTATTAATTGTATCTTTAAGTTGAGAATTTTCCTTAAGAATTTCATTCCTTTGGTCTGTCAACTCTTGGATTTGCTTGGCCATTTCATCACTAATCTGCGTGTCCGTGTCTGACGGTCGGCAATTCTTTAGAAAATTATTTTCAATTTCCTCTGATTCCCTTCCATAATAATGCAAGTTTTCATGAGCTTCGGCGAGCTCAATTCGTTGTTGGCTCACTTGCTCTTCCAATTCAATAACTTTAGAAGTTAAGTCCCGCCGTGCTGTTTCTAATAAATCATTAACTTCATTCTGTTCTTCAATACGTTTGAGTTGCTGACATATTTCCTGTCGTAAACGCTGATTTTCCGCGCCCAAATCGAAAGAGTAGAGGTCACTGCAATTACCGCTTGACCGTAACATTTGTTGAGAGGCATTATCCAATTCGTTTTGCATATCCAATATTTGCTTTTTCAGGCTTTCATTTTCTTTACACAATTCTGTATATCCTGAGATGTCAGACGGTGCTAGGGAAAGTGCTTCTTCTTTAGTATCAATTTCTTGTTTTAAACGGAAATTCTCATTTTGTTTTTCCACTAAACTTTGCTCTAGCTCGCTAATTTTAGCTTCCATTTCATGACTAATGACGCTAAGCGAATCAGTATTTTGATAATTTTGTTTCTCTTTTTCCAATTGCTTTTCTAATAATCGACACCTATTTTCTAAAAATTTGATGCGTTCCCTTTCTAAACTGAAAGATTGATTAGATAAATCTGTGGCGGATTTGTGCCGTTCCTTTGGTGCGGATAATGATAATAAGGAAGTTAAATCATTCATCGATTTGCCCAATTCGAATGTGTTTTCCAAGCACTGCTGGGTTGAATCAAATTTTTCTTTCAACTGTGTTACCATTAGCTCCAGGTGTTGTTTGCTTGAGGCCTTCTTAGCCATACGCAACTTATTCTGTTCCAATTGTTGACGCATAAGCAAAATTTTCTCGTTTCCCGACATATTAGAAACTGAATGACCGGACGGTTCGGCGGACGTTTGTTTAGTTGACTCAACTCTTAAAGGTGTAGGATTTGGTGTTGAAGAATGGATGGGAGTTGGTGAAGTTATAGATAAATGCACCTGAGAAACTGCTGACATGTGATCTTGCGAATTGACAAAAGTACTTGACGCTGTAGCTTCGGGTGTTGAATACGTTGATACATTTACGCCTTGTCGAGAACGTGCTTTGGACTTTTTTAAACGATCTGCTATATGTTTAACTTTTTCCTGTGTTGCAGATTTTGTCGATCCGTGGGCAACTTCTGATTTACGTACCATTTCTTTTAAGGCTGAAATCTTTTCCTAAGACGAAAAACAGTAAAATCCCTTTTAATTTGCACGAATTTAACTTGCAATGTATTTGATAATGCTTACTTGCTGTTGAAGAAAAGTTTCTTGCAAATTGTTTATATCGGCTGTCGGTTCGTTCGTTTCGGAGGACATATTCGTTTTACGCTAACCAAACTACACGTTTGCGAAATACCGTTGACCAACAAATCTTGTGCTGGAGCGCTTTATTATACTACAATCTATATTTTCCGTAACAGTCACTTTTTTAGTGTTTAATTATGATGTTTAATTCATTCAGCATTTGCTTATTGAACGTGCCTATACTGAAAAAGAATGAATTTAAAAACATATTAATTTTATTGCAAAACTATATAAATATTAAGGAAAAATTAAAAACGGAATATGACCACATGAGTGACAGCATCAATTGTTTCCCCGTTTGTTTGTGCACGAATGTCATAAAAAAACTGACGTGTTCGTTTTCTAGGTAGGAAAATTTTCACAAAATATTTTTAATTTATTGTTGCACACGGAATAATTACGAAGCTTAGAATTTCGAATGCTTTTTGTATATTTCAATTAATAATTTTGGCTTTTCTCATAACTGTTTTGTAAAATATTTTAATTTTTATGAGAAAATTACCATAAATTTCTTGCGGACATAACTTATTACAGAAAAATATACGAATTGACTTCCATGTCAGCAATATCAGTATTGCCAGATCAGAATGCTATAACGTAAAATAGGTAAGATAGTGCGCATTAATATATGAATTATGTACAAAAAACAAAATATTTATTTTGTATTCCCTTTTTAACATTAACGAGTATCCATCAGCATTCACATGGCGTCTATATATTTTTGATTTCTAAAATGATCCTGATTCGTTTTAATCACTTACCATCGCAATAAACGACATAGAAAACGGAAGCTTATTGAAAACATTTGATTTTTCGAATGCTGAATAGAAGAGAAATTTTAAGAATTTCGAAAAAAAAACTTCAGCTGAAATGCAGCTTAGAAGTTTGCTTGAAAGACAGGTGACGAAACTAATTTTCTTTTTCTTCATATTGTCAAGCTTTCTAGTCAAGTCGCGTAAGCCGCAAGGCGACCTTTTTACTTTTTGTTAATATTCTTTGAGGATTTTTAGAGCCAATCACGCTCATTTATCTCGATTTCGTACGCATACACATGGATTGCGTTTATCAGCATATTATTTCAATCATAACATGCTACGTACTTCTTTCTAGATCTCACTTAAAAACCGAATTGGGCTTTGATATAAATCTGCAGGAAGAGATTTATAATGAACTGAATTGAAGAGACAAATGAATGGTTTGTAGAATAGCAAGAAGGAGAGCAGAATTATTATATGGAAGTAGACAAAATGAATGCACTAATCTGTCCGGTTTGCCAAAAGTCAAAGCTTGCAATTTGTTTAAATAAGGATAATCGTTATAATTACCGTTGCAAATGCAGTGCTAAGTGAGTTGTATAGTAAGAGTATGATTGTTAGATAACTAACTAATGATATACATTTCCTTTCACAGTTTTTTCTTTAGGGAGGATCCACCGATTTTGCATTCTCTATTAATCGCAAAAATTGATAAACATGGACTGTTTTGTTCCAAACGCTTAATTTTTTTTGTTAATCCTAAGACGCAACAATTGGAGGTTATATGTGACACATGTGATTATTTTTCTTGCTTATAAATTTACTTTGATTTGTTACTTCGTTTTTGTTTATGTGAATATGAAATTTTTCTATAAATCAATCATAAGTGCTTTATGTTAAAACCACCTAATAATCATTACTGCCCAGTGAGCTAAGTATTCAAAATTTCTTCTTCTAACGTCTATATTTTTGCAAGTTAACATGTTAGCTAAATATAATCCTTTTACGGTTAGGGGTTAAGTTTTTGTTTCTTTAAATAAATTCCCATTGCTTATTAATACGCTAGAGACAATCAAATTTCTTTATGATTATGTTAATATTTCCCTTAACAATTTCATAGTTTGGCTAATTTTACGAGCTAGAAAGAAGTTTTCTACTGACGCTCACTTTACGGCTACAAATGCAAATAATCGAACGAATGGTTGCGTTTAATAAAAGTTGACTGGGAATACTCCACGATATGGTTGGACCATATTGGATATAGTTTAACCATTTGACTTTTTATATTGTACGGTTTTTTCGACCTACTCTTTGAATTTGACAAAATTGCTCTTTTGTTCATTTTGATTGTGCAGGAAACATTTTTCTGATCTAACAGAATTTTACTGAAATTCGTTTTACATCGTTTGAAGTTGGACTTGGGGTTTATTTACTTCATTATACTTTGAAAGCTGCATGTTGACCAAAAGCTATGTCTGCATAAATTGTTTTGTAATATTCGACAAATAAAAGGAAAGTCTAAAGATGTGCATTTTCCTTTCATTACATCAATATCTCCTTCCAACAGCCATACACATATTTTAATGCGTTAAAAGGCGAATTATTTACAATAATTTACTACTTTATGTATTCTTTCTTTGTTGCATTGGACGCAACAATAACAAGCTTTTTGCTTCAAAATTTCAGACACAAACCAACCAGATGTGGAATAATGGAATGAAACAAGTAAAATCAACATTATACATGTTATATATACGTATCTGGTTGTTGTTACGAATTTTGGAAATTTTAAATTTCGTTAACATTCGCCCTGCACGTGCCATTGTTTACATTTCAAACGTAAAGACCATATGTATTTTGTTTCTGCAAAAGTAGTACCCCGTGCATTTTGTTGTTGAATGTTTTAGAATTATCGCTATTTCGTTTATTTATTATAATTTTTAAACGCATCTTAATATTATTACTGTTATTATTATTATGATTAATCTTTAAAATTCTTACTATCGCAAATAAATAAATTCACTTTTTTAACATAAATTAAATAAATTTAATTTAAGTTATGCTTGCAAGAGGAAATTTACTTCGTACGATAAGAAATTTGTTTTGAAAAAGAATACGAAATAAAGTGGTAATAAGCGAATTCAATTTAATTTTGCTTTTTTCTTTCTTTTTTCTAAGCTAAAAAATCTTGGAACAACCCGAAGACTAAATCAAATATTATCGAAGATAATAGAATTAGTTTCAACGAAGAGCAAGGAAAGGGAGCGAACTTTAAATACTTGCAACAAACTCTGCTCGAATATTTCATATCGCCTTCTTGTCTTCATAAAAAACTATACATTTCTAGGCATTGAGAAATTTATTACATATATGCGTCTCTCTGATATTACAGATTGTTGAGGCTATGAAAAGGCATTGGAATATGTGATTAATGACTTAGCGACTTTGTCGGTCACTAAAAATCGGTCGCGGTCAGACTCTAAAGGTGATGTGGCCGTGTTAGAGCGTTTTTACATATCTTCTGCATTCAGGTCAGATTAAGACTAAGTGATTTTTAGGATAGCATAGGTTTTATTTACAACTTCTAGGAAATCTTCAATTTCTCTTCTGGCCTTGTCCGTTCGAGTATTGCACGCATGTTACGGGTACCTAACTTTATCACGACATTTTTATGTTAATTCCCATTTTTCGCCAAATGTTCTGCTAATCCTTGTTAATCTCTTCGACACTCGCCAGCTGCATGGGGCAGATAAAACGTTATGAATCCGTATATGACTTTTCCTTTATTCGTAATGTGGTTTCTTAGAAAATCGACTAATGGTCTTGAAAACTCAAATCGTTAAATATGGTATTTTTGTAACACTACACATATCGGGATTATACGTCTTTAGATATGTAATCGTGACATTTATCCAGTTGGCTAATGGCTTGCGTTCACGCGAATCAAAATATCGTTTACTAGCAATGTGTTGATTAGAAGCGAGAAACAAAAATTTCTGTGCAATGCCTCGTTGTACTCCTCACTGAAGGACGGGGGTATATTCCCTTTATAAGCAAATCAGCTGAAGGACACGCCTACAGTACAGTACAGTACGTAAGGTGGGGATACCTCTGGTTTTCAATAGGAATAAAAAATTGACTTTGTGCTAATTACTTATAAGCTATAACAGATAAATCTACAAAAATTTGAACATATCTTCTATGGACGATGCTGCAGTGTCTGTCGGCCAATGAAACTTTACTTCTTTTACTTTTTTTGCCTCTTTTAGACTAAGGGTGATGGGTATAAAAGATTCGGATCGCGCTCGAGTATAATTTTCTTACTTGTGTTTTTATTATTTGAAGACTAAATAAAGTCTTCTGGTGTTTTTGCATCAGCATCTAAGTGTAAAGTTTATTTCGTTTTTAGTTTTACAAAAAATATTTATATACGATGTTTACGTTAAATTTAATTTGTTTTTTCCGATGCTTCTCCAGACCATTCTTTTAACAATTGTATAATGTGTTGTTGATCGGCTCGTTGAGCGTAATCCATGGCGTTAAGACCCAACATATCAGGTTCATTAACTGTATCTACATAGTTAAGTAAATATCGGACGATTTCTTCATGGCCGTGAGCAGCGGCGACATGCAAAGCTGTACGACGGGAGGTGTCCGGTTGAGAAAGATCGGCTCCTGCCAATTGATACGATTGCAAGCGCAACAATGAATTTCGTGCTGCGGCTGCGCATAGTTGTTCACCGATAGCTCGCGACGAGCCCGTCAAATGCGCTCCACAATTTCTTAACAGTTTAATAATTTCGTGATTATCAGTGGCAATCGCTTCCAATAGAGGTGTCCGCTCGTAACGATCACGTATGTGCACAGAAACGCCGTTCAATAATAAATGATTGACAACCGTCATGTTTTCCTCATGGCAGGCCAAATGAAGCGCTGTACGATTATCTGAATTAACTCCAGATAAATCGGCTCCATAGGCTTTAAGGTTATTTATCTAAAAAAATTTATTTGTTTGAAAATAAATATGAAAATTTGATCGATTTTTAAAATTCGTGCAACCTTTTGTATGTCGCCGGCTATGACGGCCGCATTGAGCATAGCGGGGAAGAGGGTAGCACCCAATTGACTCAGTTCTTGGGGCGATGACAAATGCAAAGAACGAGCTACTGCATCCACCAGATCATATTCTTCCATTTGCGGGCCGGAATTCGAAGTCAATTCACCCCTTAAATTTGATTGCATCATCTGCCGAAGAGGAAGAGGAAGAAGAAATTTTATTTTAGTAAAAAAAGAGAAAAAAAAGGTTAACATTTTATAAGTAAGTTCAACCTGTTTCTTTATATCCAAAGACCATTCTTTTTTACCCAAAACATAGGAGAGTTTTGTTAAAGCAGCCTCAGGTGTCATATCGAAGCCAGGTAATACACCCATGTCAACTAAAACCTGTCCTGTTTGGTAAATTTCTGCTACTGAGCCGTTAGGGCATTGAGTACAATTTATAATAATGACACCACGATCGGCGGCTCCTTTCAATTCTTGTAATAAATCTTCACGATTTGCGGGTACGTTACCTGATCCAAACGATTGCAGTACTACACCTTTCATTGGTGGCGCCAAGAAAGCTTTGACTGTCGATGTAGAAATACTGGGAAATATGCGCAATATGCCGACATTTTCATCTAAATCGGAATGTACCGTGAATCGTGACACTTTACACGGGCGGAATATTAAGCGATAATCAACGTCAACGTTGATGCCTATGTGAGCCAAGGGTGGCACATTCGGCGAATCAAATGCATCCAAAGAGTTTGAACTGACTTTAACAGTACGATTACCGCGCATTAACTTATTTCCAAAGAAGACGCAGACCTCAGGTATGACATAATTGCCAGCAATGATTAAAGCTGACGTGAAATTATCTTTGCCGTCCGTTCGGGTTTCAAAGATAGGTATTTGTGAACCAGTTATAATTACGGTCTTCCCAAGATTCTCGAGCATAAACGATAAGGCTGAAGCGGTGTACGACAAAGTATCGGTACCATGTAGCACGACGAAACCGTCGAAAAATTCATAAGTTTGCTAGAAGGAGAGAAAGAATATTTTGAGTTTTTTTTCTTCTAGTTTTTCAAGGAAAAGTGAATAAAGGAGGGATGAATATGAAGTCGTATATCGGCCTTAGCGGAATTCCGATAAAGTGATTATTAGAGCAAACGTGTCAGTGGCAGAGAGTATTCGAAACATATTTTCATGCACGCGCAAAGTGATTCACATCCACTGTAGGTTGCAGCTATTGAGAGATATATAGGATAATGACATTTTTATACCCATCACGCAAGGATGAAGAGTATAATCATTTTCCCAAAACGTTTGCAACGCCCAGGGGAAAGGTTCAGAGAGCCCACGAAGTGTAGACATTGTTGACCAGCGTCAAAGTCTAAACCAATTTAAGCATGTCCGTCTGTCCTTCTGTAAATGGTCTTTTGTAAATATTCGCCTGATTGGAATTGGCAAGTGAGCCAAATTGATCGAAGAGCAGGCCTACAAGACCACTTAAACTGAGAACCCCTCTGTTCCTTAAAAGGAATAAAAAATTGTCTTTTTGCTCATTATTCATAAAGTACAGGTGAGAAAACTACAAAAATTTAAACGTCTATTCTGGGTTGGTAGTACTTGTACGTAAATGGGAAAAATTGACCACATCTACCCAATATCATAGTGCATCAATTTTTTTTGCAATTTTTTTTCCTTTACAACGCGCAGAGGCAAGCTTTAAAAACTGTATACGATAAAGTATGTACGTTTTTGCCCATGTAGAGATTCGGAATACACCTAAACATGTCCGTCCGTTCACGATCCATCTGTCCGCCTGTCCAATTATGTAGTGTCCATGGTGAACATACTTACGCGTGCGCGAAAACGAAGACATCGAATACAAGTTTGCAAGAGAGTTTTCAAGTGGCCTTAACAGGTCAAAGAACATACGTTTAACACCCAGATATCTGTTCAATCAAAACTGGAAACTACGCCCATCAGAATTTGAAAATTTATGTTTATCCCTTTTTCCAATCTTTTATAGGATAATGGTGACGGGTATAAAAGATTCGGTCGCAACAGAATATAATTTTCTTACACGTTTCATATACGTCGCAGTTGTTGTAGTTACCGCGACAACTTAACGGCAACTTACAGTGAACACAAGCTCTTTTTATTCCCGGCACAATTGCAAAGTATATTAAGCTTAAACGGTTGTGTGTGTAACAACATGAAGGACTGAAGGTAACTCTACCTTTTGTTATGCTGCACGATTTCTGAATTAATTTCAATTTGTCTGTCCGTCTGTCCATCTGTTGTGACCTATATAGGTCACTAGTTTGGCAAAATTTGCTACACTGGCCTGGCCTGATCTTGACTTAAAATTGAACACTGCATTGCAGATGAGTTGGATCGGAGACTTTTCGCGACCACTTTGCTTAGAAAGTTTTTAAAGTTATTTCAAAAAGTGATGATGAAAATTTATCCATAGCAGTAATGTAACATAAAAATCAATCGCCCCAAATATGAATAATATGAATATGGACCGATCTTTTGAGCAATAGCTTGTTCAAGGTCTCGCATGAAAACCAAGCCTGCATATGAAAACAGGCACTAACTTTCACTGATGTATAACGAAAGCAAATAAGGACTAATGAGATCTTTGACAAAGAGACTAACTTTGCTAAATTTGGGGAATGTTAACTTAAGTTTCGAACTCAGTCTAAAAAAAAAAATGCTATGTCATGGCAATAAAGTGTAATTCTTGGTAATTTATCATCAAAATAGATAAAGAATTGTATTAAGCAGTTAGTTAATGATGGACTTTGTGCGAGATTTTTATGTTTATCTTTTAAGCCAGATTTTATTCCTAAACAGGTGTTGTGTACGAGTCGAGTTTAAGTTGAAATTTTTGAAACTCATTCGACTTTTGAAAGTCAAAGCTCAAGTCAAAGCAAACATTTGCGTCAATGTTCGCTACCTTAAGAGGCTTATGAGGGAGAAATGAAAGAATAACATACATACATACATACACATAAGCATAGGAATGTATAACCCGATTCATAACTTTCTAATCCGATCCGATCTGAATTATATTGATTTATCTATTTTTTACCTTTGTCACGAAGACAATCTCGCAATGCTAACGGAAATGAATATAAGCGCAGACCACGGATGATGGGAATAAAGAGAGCAAAGCGAGAAGTAAAGCGTGTACGAAACCTCTGATCTGCAAAGGGAAGCAAAGCCAACTCTTTTGATGAATAACGGTAACGAAATAGTTACCGAGATCAAAGAAAATAGAGAGGGATTATACAGAGAAGATTATATTCGTTAATGATTCTCGGGTGATACTGGATCCGTAGACTTTACAAGATCATCCATTTCGAAAGATGAAAGAAGAAAAGTTACAAAAATGCGAATCATCACTTCGCCATATTCAGTTTGGTTTCCGGAAAGGCATGGGCACCTTGCGGAGCTTTAATTTGCATTCAGCTCCTAGGCCAGGTCTGTAGAGATGTACAAAAATATATATTTTTTTCTTTCAAAGAGTTATGCCATGGATGCGTCTTGTTTCCTCTTCTGAGATAATCTTTCAAGAAACTATTCAAACAAGCAAAACAGGCATTAGGGTCAATGGACAACGTGTTAATAACATCTAATAGGGCCGGACGAAACAACCATCCTAACAGACAATATGTAGGATCTGCAGAAGATGATCCAAGCTGTAAATGATCAAAGGAACAACTTTGAATTAAACATAAATATCAGCAAAAGCAATTTTGTTTTATGCTTGGAAAACTCCGTATGCAAATGTCACTGTATTGATAAATTGATAAGCAAAGTGTAGAAAGGGTCTCGAGGTTTTTACACCTATTAAAAACGAAGCCTGCGACAGCGGCGTAAAAATAAAAAGACGAACAGAAGTTTTAGCAAGCCGGTAAATTGATTTATCCTTTCGCCTTCGCTTCATGGAATGCCTTGTAGGGTTGATGCTCTTGGTCCTGGTCTAGAATCATGGGTATTACATATCAACGCAATATATGGATGGAAAGTCTTTGATATGCGATGTTGTACGGTAGAATTCCAAACCATAAAATGCACAGATCGTATATCCAATGCTGAGAAGAGTAGACTCAAAGTGCCAAATAAAAAACGAAGAAAGATCACTTATATCCAGTATGGAATTGGTAATGAAAGAAGAAGAAAAGAGAAGATGTTCCTTCATGTCATGAAATGAAAGGCTGCGTGAGAACTTAGCGTTGGCAAAACGGTTCGTAAAACCAAATACGGATTCATGATGGCCGACGCAGGTGATGGCTGGCGGAACGATTAGGAACAATTTGCCGAATATGTCACAGGTAAAATAGCGATTAATATGGATGCGTCACAATGAAGTTAGATACCGGCAACTTGCTTGTGAAAGGGTGCACGAACAAAGTATGCGAGAGTCGAACATGAGAATTGAATCGTAAAATCGGGTGTTTCCAAGATCTCTTTTTAAGAATTTTAAAATAAAATCTATGCTACGAAACTCATCACAAAAGGAATTGGATAAAAATGTAAAAATCGCAAATGGAACTCACATGTATATCTTTGGCTATTCGGGCCCAATCGTGCATAGTCATATTGCTTGAATCGAGTAGCGGTGTGTATTCGGTGATTTGATAAATTACTCGATTACTTTCACCTTGAATATACGGTAATACCAAGGGTGCCATAGCGGCCGATTGACCAAATCTCTTTTGCGCATACTCCTCGTCGTGCATGTTCGGATATTTACGTATGCGCTTCAAGAACGCATTAGGTATGGGTGCTAAAACTATACATATATATATATATATATATATTTGATTTGATTAATTATGGAAAAAAGTCTTTGCTATCATTATTTTTGATTTACCATTTTTTTCGTTTCTCATCATACCGATGGTACCACCGGTGTATATAACACGAACACGTGTTTCTTTCGTTTCCGTTGGCATTAAATTTCCGTAGCTTGTGTTACGTTTGAACGGTACACTTCCCGACGGCGAGGCCGGTATTGAGGCATCCAACGATGATAATGAATTTAAATGATGGATTTTCATAGTTAGACCCTCGTCGTTGTTGTTATTAAAATTTAATATTGAGCCATTGCCATTACCGTTACCGTTCGTTTGAATGGCCATCGGTTCGGTATGAACGTTTAAACTGGTCATCTCTACAAATGTAAAGCGAAATCGATTAATTACTCGTAAAAAAAAAAGTGAATAAAATAAAGAGGAAGCAAAAGTTGCAGTTACTTTGATTTTAAAGAACGAGACTTTCACTAATCAGTTGAAGTGTTTTCAGTTAAGTAATAAATTTGAAAAGTTCTCTTTTCATTATATACCGAATTATCAATTATTATTATTATTTTTTTATTTTTTTATTTTTTTTGCTTCATATTCATAATAATGTAATATATATAAAAAATATTTGCATTAATAATTATTGTTAAAGTTTTTTTCATAAAAAACCGTAGAGTGTAAGATCTATTTTAAGGCACTATTTTGCTAATTTATCTTTTATTTGTCATATTTCAGTTACTACGCACGTAAATAGGGTGTTCCCAAATGAGTTGGCGGTTTCATATTCTAATAAAAGCACTTTTTTTTTTTTCCAAGATATGTTAAAAGATAATAATTTTGGTTAAGAAAAACGATAACAAAAAATGAAATAAAACAACTGCCGTCCAAATCTTCATTTTGTTCACGTTCACTCACTTTCCAAAATAACAGCTCATTCCGCCGTGCACTGCCGTGTATTACCTTACCTATCTCATTAAGAGCAATTCGACATACCTTCAGGTATTAGGTAAAGAAATACTGTACAATGTTATGTAATAACAGCATCGTGCGTGCAACAAGTAAATTGATTTATTAGGGGTTTCATCACTGGATCGTGAATCTATATTGTATATTTAAGATAAATAATTCCATTTTAAAGTAAAACAATTTCCCCTATGACTACATAAAAACTCAAATTTTGTTCAACTGTTATGGTGTACAAATTAATTATTATTATTATGGGGTATAAATTAATTAGTCGCGTAATTATTTTATTTAAAAACAAGTAAGAACATTATATTCATTACTGTTAGGCTGAAAGAGACAAAAAAAGTAGAAGAACTCAAATTCCAGGAGAATGCTTACAACAGCCATTACAGAGACGGACAGACACACACAGACTAGGAGACAGCCCGACAGACACGCTTAAATCGATTCAGAATGTGATGCTGATCAGGAATATACATGCTTTGTGTGGTATCTGAAGCTTCCTTGTGGCCATTGCGAAGGTATTGACAAAATGAATATAAACCTAAAAAGAAATTAGATTTTTGCGCGCCAGAAAGAGCTCCCAGCAATTGGTGCAAACGACTACTGTTCTGAATACGCAGAAAATCGAATTAAACAGCCATAAGCGTTGCCTGCCTTATTCAGTATACTAGGTAAGAATCGCGAGTGCCAAGGCAGTGTTTAGCAGTAGGCGCGGGTTCAAATCTCAAGTACGGTAGATTTTGCTTTGGTCGCAGCGATACCTAGTGGGCAATTGGCAAAGGTATAGCACTTATCGATTGGGCCACTACACCAACTAAGCTACGGTCACCACCTGCATCTCTCTTTCTCTCCCATTCCCTTAGCGGTTGGCCATATTAAAAAAAATTTGCCATTTAAGGATTTTACTTAACGTTTACTTCGCCACTCGCCAGCTAAGCTCGAGGCCAACAGAAGTTATGCTTTGAAGATAAGAGGCTCATTATTTTTTCGAAAAGTCGATTAAGAACTGGGTTGAAAAATAATCAAAGAGGTTCACCATCTCCTCATTTGATATCATAGATTGATAGAATCTTGTGATAAAAACTATTCTCTTCATGGTAGTAGGTACCTTTTCTTCAACTGCTTCTGAATATTGTTCTATAATAGTTTCTTTCTGCGCTCTTGTAATCTAAACTAATTCTTCTTCTTCCCGTAGGTTCATATGCATTTCATTTTTAGCAATTTTCTATGATAGCAACACAAGAACTATAAATTCGTTCCTTAATACGTCCCCGTTAAGCTGCTTATGAGTTGGTGTTCCATGCCATGTGTACCGTTTTTGGTACACGCTAACAGATTTCATAATTCTGAATAAATACTTATTTCTTCTTCTTCTTTATATGAGAAAATATGTATTTTGTTGTACTGCGTGTACTGCTATCGATACACGTTCGAGATAACATTCTAACAACGAATAACTTTTAGATTCAAATATTTTTACTCATAAAAGTAAACTTGGCATACAGACGCATTTTGACGTGTACCGGAAACGGAATAGCGTTCAAGAAAAGTGTTAATCATATTTCATCCAGTAGCTTGCGATTTTATTGCTCAGCTAATAAGTTGACCTTAATGTTCCGCTCAGTATGCTTTTTATAAATCTTAGTTAGCTATACAGATTGCTCTGTGTGTTTTACGTCTGCACCTGACATGTGTCTTAATCAGACGGGTTGCCTACAACCATTGGCAATCGAGGTAAGTTGATTGACGACCCCTCAGGGAGAAAGACAATCCCCATTTAAGGGGGCCTTTCTACCCTGAAGTACCGCAATAGAAGATGGGTGTGGGCTATACAGATTACTATATTAACACTATTCTTCCAATTCGGCGATACTTCTGCCTACATTTTGTTAACTATACTGAAGGTAAAAAGTGTTTACGCCGATAAAGGTGTTGCTTATTACTATGAGCTTTTTGCAAAACCCTACCTAAATAATTGCTACAGTAAAGTGAATCAAGACCGATATAGTTATCTAAACTTAACTGTCGTGTCCATCGAACCGGAAGATATGACTTCTTAGATATTTATGGCAGGTTTTCCATCTACTTTCAATCATTTACGTCTAATAAATCGTTATGCATATATACGTTTTATCGGGTATATATATATATATATATTTTATGCGATTCCTTTACACTGTTTATATGAGCAGATTTGCTAATGAAAAAATCTGTTAAAGTACAACGAGATGAACAAACAGTAAATATTACAGTTCATAATATCTAAACATCAGTTCGATTATCTTGTTAGCTACTAAAAAAGAAGAAGAGCACTCATAATATATAAAAAACTATCATCTATGACCTGGATAATAGATTGTGTAGTGTGACCGCATATGTGTGCTAATTGCATATATGCGTTCAGCTGAAGTGTGTCATAAGCAACAAGACACCATAAAGAGAAATTAAAACACGAAAAATAGATAAATAAATAAAGAAAACTTTGTTTACAAGTACTATTATGCTGACCTAAGCACTACGAGTTTATTTATTTATTTTATTCACCCATTTTTAGGAAAAATTCACTGGCTTAAGAATAGCATAAGAATTCAAAGAATCTAAATAAAATCATCATTACATTTTGTAATGATCATTAAAGCATTCTTGTCGCTAAATTTAACTTTGATTATCAATCATTAATTCGTATTATGAAGGCTTTTTTTCTAGGGTTCAAATGGATTGTTTATTAGTTAGTGATCTCCGGCTGAACATAAATCTAGCTTTGGCGTTGGCAAACGACGGAGATTTAGTCTTGGCGGACTGCAACCGACTGCAACCAGATTAAGAACATTTTCATTTTATGAATCTATACACTCTTGGAAGATAAATCTACTTATCTTTATCAGAGGAGAGCTGAAGCTTATATATCGGTGGTACATATATTCTTAATCAGCCTCAAATTCTAAATCGATTCAAACATGTATGTCTGTCCGTCTGTATAATGTCTGTTGTAAACATTTTCTTCGTCGCAAAAATTTAGCTTTCGACTTCAAATTTACCAGAAACAGTTGAAGTTCTTGCACGTAAATTAATATCGAAAATGGGTCGAATCGATCGAAAGATTCGCCCACCGCACCACTTAAACTTAGAACAATTCTGTTTTTCAAGAAAAATTAAAAATTGGTTTTTTTGCTCATTGCTCATAAACTATAGCAGATAAGTGGTCAAAAATTTGAACGCATATTGTATGGGCGATGCTGTAGCTGTACAAAAAATGGAAAAAATTAACTACGCCTACCTAATATTATAGGGTATCAAAATTTCATAAGTTTTTCAATATTTTTATAAGGCGCAAAAACAAGCTTAAAAAACTCCATAAAGTGTACAAATTCTTGGCCAGTTCCAAATTTGGAATTCATCTAACTATGCGCGAATATTCGTCTGTCCATCTGTCTGTCTGCGTAACTGTGCACGAAATGACTTAAACACGTCTATGCTACAAAAATTTTCATTTTGAAAATTAAAAAATCAGCCACGCCCACTGCATATCATAGAGCATGAAAATTGAGTTCTTTTTCCTTTTTTTGTATTTTTTAGGTTAACACTGCGATGGGTACAAGAGATTCGGCCACGACCGAATATAATTTTCTTACGTGCTATTTATTATTCTTTTATTATTATTTTTATTTTTATATTCAACCAACCACTCAGAAAGTGCGGTGCCCTCCCTATACGTGTCAGCACGTTGGAGATCAGGAGACATTTTAGATAGAAATATGTACATAGTTGTATAACAGTATTAGGGCCACTTGAAACAGTAAACAGTATAGCGTCAAAAATTTTCATTCCTTTCATATCAATTTTTTACAATATTTTCAAAATGATTTTCATCAATCTTTCGAAACAAATCCTATGTCCTTTTCTAACTACAGGCATGCAGATCATATGATTTTTTTTTTTTTTTTTCACCATCATGCATGCATCAGTTACACTATCTGCCGCAGAACCCTATTGCATTAAAGATGCCTCGCGAGAACGGCCTACAGAGTTGCCATTTTTTAATATTGTTCATAAATTTTTTTATATCTATTTTTAATTACATAAATTCATGCTAAATAATTTACGGCCTTTAACGAATGGAAGCTTGATACGAAGCGTCTTGTTCCCTACAAAAATAAAAAAAAGGTTTATAGAAAGGCAGATAGTATCCACTGATACCTTCCATTGAAACCTTCAAGATACTAAAGGCCTCACTATCGATCTATTCACTTTTGCGGAGCCCACCACAAATAAATTTTAACAATTCGTTCCATCAATTATCCTTTTGAGAGAGAGAGAGAGAGAGAGAGAGAGAGAGAGAGAGAGAGAGAGAAGAGAGAGAGAGAGAGAGAGAGAGAGAG
>CCAG010014042.1:0-33417 GCA_001077435.1 Glossina morsitans morsitans | reverse complement strand
GAAAGAAAGAAAGAAAGAAAGAAAGAAAGAAAGAAAGAAAGAAAGAAAGAGAGAGAGAGAGAGAGAGAGAGAGAGAGTTAAAAGAAAACCGCTCGAGAACTAACCTGAAGGATTGGTCACCTGATCATAACACATAATATTGAATGAAGCATAACTAAAGTGTAATTTTCACTTACGGGCTTGTTTTCTTCGAAGTTCATTGCAGTAACCTCGTAAGTTATGCTTTTACTGCTAAGAAAGCTAATCTAATGTAGACTTAGTTACATATATCTAACTGGTGGATATACTATTTTTATTACAATGACACGACTATACTCTATTAATATATCCTTTTACTGCTATGCCGGGCCTAGCATCTATTAACGCATTTCCTGCTATAAAAGATTGTACACAGTTCACTCTAATTGTTCTTGAAACTAATTAATTATTCGTGAAACTAATTTAACTAATAATTTTTTACTGACTACGCTTTAGCCATACAGTTAGTCTTCTTAAATCTAAATATATATTCAGTTAAATATATTCAGCTATCTTTTCTTCTGTAAAAAAAAAAAAAAAATAAAAAAAAAAAAATGTAGTTCAACACTATTACAAGCTCTTTCCTCTTCTAAGAACAAAATTCGTGTACGTTAGAAAGATTTGTCAAATCTATTATGCCTTGTAGCGGGCATAACAAATTGTAGGTTTTATTTTAGTGTTAACTGCATTTAAACAAATAAAGACAATATTAAAAAGCTTATTGTGCATATTGTATAATACATATTGTTATATATAAATATATATATACATACATATATATATATATATATATGAAGATGAAAGCACGCTTTTTAAATATTTACACTTAAACTAATTATTTATTTAGCTACTTATCAACTCTTAACACGTATATCATACGAGGATCTGACGTAGCAGTAAAACTTAAAGTGCACTATTATTTCAAATATTAGGGGGCTGCAAATATGTTAGCCAGCAACTTCTATAGGTACAAATGATGGACAGACGGGAAATACCAGGGTACATAACGATTCAATTCAATGATATTCACCGTTCCCTATATAAGATAACAGTTTTCCATCTAATACTAATTGATTGGTACAGCGTATGCCGACGCTAATCATCGAGCGCTCAAAATTCTTCTGCTTCCAAATTCATTACTTCTGTGTCGCCGAAGCCCACCAAACGCGTGCAAAGACGTATGCTGATGCTGCCCCATCATATTTCCTGCAAACGCCTCATGATTACCACTTGTTCCGACCGGTGCGGCATGGCTTGCTTCGCACGCTGGTCCGCAAAGTTGAAAAAATGCAAAAATAAGTCGGTGGGTGCATCGCTGACAAACCACTATAAGTTCTTTCGACATTGCCAAAGATGTTGTTAAATGTTGTAGAGAACGATGGAAACTATTCCGATTAATATACGTGTACCAATTTTTCACAATAAATGCGTTTTTCAAGTGGAAAAATGGACAACATTTTTGCAACCCTTCAATAGTTTTCATGTAATTCACCACAGGACCATGAAATAGTTAGTCGTGAGGAGATTTTTTTCTTTTATTCTTACGTTTATATTTATTTAAGATACGAGTTTACAGAAGACATTATATCACTTTACTCAATAAGTTTCCGGTCTGACACAAAATTATCCATACGGACTACCGGATGCATCAAAATTTATTGATGTTTTGGCGATTAGTTTTAATGAGGCACTTTCTTTGATCGCTTGGGAGGACATTTGCCGATTGCTGCCCACTCGGTTGACTGCCGACTTTACTCTGAAGTGTAGCGTTAAGTTCATATTTTATCCATTCTCGCATATCGCATGCGAAAATCCGTTTCATTTCGCCTACATAACGCGTAACCGCTATACGAATCATTAACATGTTATCGTCAAAAGTGAGCAAAGCGCTCTTCGTATTTTTCCAAGTGTTTCAAGATTCAACATTTAAAATATCGTTAAATCGGTTGTCTGTACATATACGATGCATAAGTAATCTTACGAGTTTATTGCGGTTGCAAGATCTATTTGACTCAGTCTTTAGTTTAAAACGCTTACTTTCAAATTTGAAACTAATTTAGATAAGATTTCATTAATGCTTCAGATATATATATATATAAATATATATATATATGTATATATGTGTGTATGTATGTGGTGTTAGAAACTAGAAAATTTTAAAAATTTCTTTATAACGATTTTTTGTTCATCTCCATCCACGTATTATCTGCTATCAATGAGTCAATGTATTGCAAATTTGTTGTTATTTCTTTTTCGCAATATTTTCCACTGCATCCGTATAACCTCTTACCTCTTTTCGGCAACTTTTACAATACGATTGATTAATATGCACTGATAAGGTGGCAAAATAAATATATGAAAATATTTCTTATTATTTATTATTAAGAATTTGTTACTTGTTACTTGAGGTTAGATGCGTTTTAGGTTGAAGAAGAAAAGAAATAGAAATCGATAGCATCGCTTGATAGGAATTTTTAGAAAACAAAACAACAAAAACCACAAAACTAACGACATTCTTTTCTCTACTTAATGTTGAATTCATTGTGGTAGCGAATCTAATTAATTTGTTGGGTTGTACGAAAATCATTTCGTTTTGTTTTTTTTTTTTTTTTTATTCAATTTCCTAGCGATCTCAGCGAGTTGTTAATCGGCGGTTTGCATCAATTAATGCCCTTGTTTTATCATTAGTAGCTTCAACTGGCTTTCCGGAACGAAATTTTGTGAACCAGTTTTGGCAATGGCATTGTGGCACCACATCCACTCTATACACGTTTTTTTTTTTGCTTTCTTGACGAGCATTTTTATCTGAAATATAGTGAAAAAATTGCTTTCAAGCGAACAGCTTTGCTTGCGGCTGTAATGCGGCCAAAGTGTGAATTCGGCTGTGGGAAAATGCATTTACATCCTCATTAAAAAAAAAAAAAAAAAGAAGCGAAATGACTTTTCGAACAACCCAATCGGCAGTTACCACTTGAAAGTGGAGTTTTGAAAAATGAACGACCTCCCTTTTAGAAATATACAATGAAATAAAGCCCAACTAGACGAAGGAAAAGAAGATTCGGTTTTCCCTTACATTCCACATGTTAAGTGGTCTTTAAAATGTTAAGACTGTTAGCAGAAGCAGAGCTAATTCGTCCCCACTAAAATGTCACTGCAAATGAATGAATTAATTTCGTAGAAATTCAATTCAATTACTTAAACTATCGTGCGTTCTTCAAAAACGAGAAACTTCAACTGACGATCAGCGTAAGAGCATCATCGCTCAAGATATGAAAATACAAAACTGATACAACTGATCGGTCAATTGAAGTGAAAAGATTGATGTATAAAGCATAACGATATATAGATTTGCCATAATTCGTCTATAGGTGAACTTTTTTACTTGCTTATGCTCTCTCTCTCTCTCTCTCCTCCTCTCTTGCTCGTCAAAATTTACAACCATTCGCTATTTCTAAAAATAATAAAATGCACTTACTTTAATGTTAATTTCTTTTTTTTCTTTTATATATAAAATTTATGGTGACCCACTTTTAGTGAATGTTTAATTACACTGTCAACTCCTCGAAGGTATAAAATTTATTTATTTTTTGCATTATTTTTGTCCACTAATGGTTAACATTTAAAACTTAACGTTATTCGCTTTTACTTTTCGCTTTTTGATTTCAAAATATTTCCTTTTTAGTTTATTTATTTTTTATTTATTTTTGTTTTTTTTTTTTTAATATTTTAATTAATGTTTTCATCCATTTTCATGCAAACGTTAGAATTGCTTTTCCATATTAATGCGATCTCGCGTTCATTTATGTTCGTATTAGCACCTTAAATATTTAACTAATTGCTTGTAAGGAAACATCACTCTGGCCATGTGTACAGTAAATCTCTTTAATTCTCTTTGTTTCAAAAAAAAAAAAAAAAAAAAAAAAAAAAAAAAAATAGTTTTGAAAAAAACAAATTTTATAAAGAGACTGCCTTTGTTCTCATCAGAACTCTTTAAGTACTATAGAGTTCTCTTAACGCTCAAGTGAGCAAAAGAGAATGAATTTTAAAAGATATTCGATCGGAGTAACTTTGGAATTTTTATATACCCACCACCACTTAAGCATGGTAGTCTGTTCATAGTGTCGAAAGCGCAGAAGCAAGCTTCAGAGGCGCTAGAATATATATTGCGATCAGCATCGCAATTTAAATCTGTTCCTCGGTCTGCCTGTAAAAAATCTTCTTTAAGGCTAGACAAGTAAAAACTATATATTCGATAGTGGGGGAATCTTCTATACCCATCACCGTCATCATAAAAAAGACTTAAAAAAAAGGAAAACTACTAACTAACTAAATTTTTATACCCTGTAATAATGGATGGACCCGGATGAAGTAGAAATCTTTATCGTCTATAGACTGCATTTTATGAGCCAACAACACGGAAAGCAAAGCTGTTCACAGGTTCTGTCGAATACACGTGTAGGCGTTGTGAACGTGTCCCTTGCTTAGGATCACCGCTTAGGGTCATTTTCAAATTCCTTTGCAAATTTGCAGGCGATGTCCTCATTTCTGCGAACGGCGGAATGTTTATCACAAATACTACATAGTTGGACAGACGGACAGACGAACAAGCTTAGGTGCACTCCGAATTCCAGATTGGCCAAGAGTTTTTATATTTTGTGGCACTTTTGAACCATGTTTCTGCGCATTATAAAGGTATTGGCAAAAACTTAAATTTTGATATTCTATAATCCTAAGTAGGCGTGGGCAAGTGTTTCCATTTTTGTACATGGTACTACCGCTTCACCAGTGGGATGTACTTCCAAATTTTTGTGGATTTATCTGCTGGAGTTTGTGAGTAACGAGCGAAAACCACTTTTTTATTGCCTTTTTAAGGAACCGAGATGTTCTCACTTTACGTTGTACGCAAAGCGTACCCTGCAATCGATTTAACCCATTTTCAATACGAACCTACGTTTCTGCTAAATTTCAAGTCGACGGATTAATTTTTGCAGCCAGAAGAATGTTTACAACAGACATTACACAGATTGACACATAGACACATTGACACGCTTAAATCGATTCAGAATTTGATGCTGATCAAGCATATATATATATAAAGTGTCAGAGAAATCGTCAAGAAAATATATAATTTAATGGCTGATACCATAACAAACGGCAAAGACTTCACCCCAAGCTATTAATTTCTTAGCAGAAGCATTGAAGGCCTTCGAACCACTCTCAGCCCTATATCGATACAACGGCAACGCTAACGTATTCTTAATTGCTGAAATGCTTTTGCTGGAAATCCAACAATTGTCATCCCTTTACAATATCATGAAAAATTAATTTAAACATAAGCTCGACAAGTTAGATTAGGCAATATTTGTTGATAAAAGAGTGGCCTTTTTTTGATCAAAAGCAAGGGATCTTTTCTTTCTCGCCAAATACTCGCCAATCATACAAAAGTTAATATTTTCGATCCCGAAACTGGAAAGACGCCGTGAAAGGACAGAGCTTTGCCACGATTAAGGAGACAAAAATCGTATTAGAGGAAGAGTTCAAGGCCATATCAAAAAGCGTACGTCAGCAGTGTTTCGGCGATTGGAGACTTGTGCCCTGGCACAAGTGTATTATATCTAATGGAGATTGATTTGAAGGGGACAAAAGAGGTATTGATGAGTAAATAAATATCTTCTGAGAAAAATAAAAAGTCATCGTTTTTTTTTGAACACGCTTGGCATATAAATCAAATGCAACATTGGACCAGTTTCACTGCCTGCTATAGAGCCCTTTGATTTAAAGACAAATGTCACAAACAAAAAGTTATTAATAAACCTTTTTTTTTCAGAGTATTGCAGATGCTTTACCCTTTCAACGACAGACAAGCTTAGAGCGATTCAGAAAGCGATTCTGTACGATTGAAGGTGGGTCTGTCTCAATTCCTTTTGAACGTTGCATACATCCGCATACGATTAATATACCGTAGTACCACAAGTGATGTAGAATACGAAAATATGCCCATCAGCATTCAGATAGATATAAGTGTAAAGATCTAATTCGATTTGACAATAATTCATATATCCATCCCTCCATCCATTCTATGATATTGGAATAAATGGATTAGAAAGGTCTAATCTGGACGTAAGAAATACCTAAATGCTCTTTAAATAACAAAAAAAGAAGAACTCTATACAGATTTGAGAATAATCGTATGTCCGTCCGGCGGTCCATCCTTTAATAAATTCGCTATTTTTCTTTTTTACCTTTCACTCTTCAATGAAACATTGTTAACTTTCGAAATGTGTGGCTTCGAACCAACAAACTCACATTTTCAAGAAGCGTGGTTTGCTTAATTTTACTGAATATTAGTTTCGATGCATGTGCTTTTGACGTTGTCTGCGAAGAATCTCCAGAGTTAACTGCATTGACATCAAACACGAATGGCGTAATCTTTGGTAAAAAATTTTCAAAATCTTCCAGCATTTGTAAGACTTTTTTTAACATAAATTTTCCTGCAGCAATGACAGAGAAACTTGACGACGGGAACGTCATCTTGGAGAACTAATGGAGAGTGTGAGAAGTGATCTGCTTGCAGCTACATGAAGTTGCATAATTTTACAAACAGATGTAAATAATATTGGGGGGCCTAGAGAAGGTGGTAGTCTAAACTGGTGCCTGATATATGCTGGACTGATATCTGCTCCTTGTACGTTAAAAATTCAATGAAGTATTAGCTGAATGGCACCCAGGAAGTATGGGTAATCTAAAAGTAGGAGTACGTCCGTAACTATTTAAGGTATTATAGTATAAAACTACGAGATCCACGGGGATCAGGTTGCCCACTCACTCTAATACAACATGTGCTTTATCATTACTAAGCGTAAGGAGCTATGGCGCTGAAAGATGGCTGTTGTATGCGGTCACCCAGGGAGTTCTCGTGATGGTTGTTGTTATCCTGAATTGCACGGGCACTAAATAACTGGACCTGTATGATAGGCCTCACCCTGCCCGGAGCCAAACTTTTGATATCTTGTATTCCAATCCTATTATCGGCGCTCTCTGTTGCAGAATTTTCTTCCAAGCTGGAAGGTGCCGGAAATCACTTGTAAATTACCCGATACGCGTACGGGCTTCGTCGGATTACGCTATCCGAGCAGGTGCAGATGTTGAAATTAAAGACTGGATATGTGGCAATCTTTCATTTTTGTATCTAAAGAGTTCAAAAATAGTGTCAGTAATGTCAGTACATGATATTAAGAGATTTTCAATTTTTCACCCTCTCTCTCTCTCTTATTCTTTCTCTTTAGTTGTTTTATTTCCTTTTTAGAAAGCATGTATTTCCAGATTGAATTCATCATGAGCGCACGCAACGATTATTTCCGATTCCAAGGTAATGTTTAGTTACTAGTTAAGCAAATGAATGTTCGGTCATACAGATATCGTAAGTCCTCTTTTAAGCCTAATTTTCCAGTTTAAATGAGTTTGATAACAATTTACTTAATAGAATATTTCGCATAAATGCACATTTATTTTAGCTTATGCTTCATAACCAGAATTATAGTTTGCTTTATTATAATTTTTATCTAATTGTAACATAAATAATTTAATACTATTTTTATTTATTAATTAATTTCTTTTTATTTCAAATTAATATTTACTCGCAAAACATAAAAAAGTGTTTAGCTACAAATTTATTTAAACAAAAAACTTTAGTGAATTTTTTTTTTTTTTTTTAGTTTTATTGTAAACATTTACAAAAATTAATTTTGGAAATTCTTTTCCAGTATATATATATATATATATTCATATATTCATATATTCAAATATTCATATACGCTACAAAAGTTATCATTTTATGTGGAGCTAAAAGTATTTTTAATATTTTTTTTTTTTTTTTTATTTTTTATTTTTTTTTTAACGACATTAACAATTATCATTAGCGATTGTTCAAAGTTTTCTATTAAAATATATTTGAGTTTATTTATACCCACATCAGTGAATTGAAGGATAGAAACAGTAACTAAGCACAAAGTGATTTTATGTACAAGAGCGGTTTGCTTTCAATTTTTTTTCCTCATTTAAATTTCATTAGTAAATTATTATGAATGGGGCGCCTCGACGAAATATGAATGAGGATAAAATTCGTATGAGATAAGAACAAAAAAAATCTTTATATATATATATATATATATATATATATATAACATGTAATTGTTAAAAAATATGCAGACAATCAATAATCCTTAATTGATTTGTTTATGTGCAGATACCCAAATTCGGGCCTAACGAATCTTGGGATACCGTTGAAAACGGGGCAAATTAAGAGAAGGACATTTTTTCGTTATTTATTAGAATGAGGTAAAGGTATGAAAACTTATTAAACACAAAGAACGACGAGCTAGTTAGTTCATTAAATTGTTCGCGTTTTTTTTTTTTTTTGTATTTGCAAAGTGAGAATCTTATGGGAACGTTATGGCAACGATTCCGAAAATGTTCGAAATTTTGCATAATAAATTGATGCTGATCACAACGCTCTCATTCACAATTAGTTTGAGTGGCTTGTCGATTAAACACAAAAATGCACTGATTAGCATCGAAGCAAGACGACGGACAGACATGCTTAAATTGCTTAGGAAAATGGTTGTGAAGTACATATTAAAGGTTATGCCTATCGTAAGCCATTCTAAGTTTTTTATATTTGCCCAGAGCCTTAAATTGCTTAGGAAAATGGTTGTGAAGTACATATTAAAGGTTATGCCTATCGTAAGCCATTCTAAGTTTTTTATATTTGCCCAGAGCTACGCTGCGCTGCGCTGCGCTGCACTAATTAAATGTATTTATAAAGAAAATGTAAAAAATTCAACTTAACAGAGCTAACAATCGATTCTAGTTGGAGTAAGCACTTCTGTGCTAAATAAATTTTAGATAGAAGCAGCATATTAAGGAAAACATTAAAAATGGATGTAAAAATAATGAAAAGTAATGAATTAATTGACGACTTTGATCAAGCTTTCTTATGTCTCCGTAGCAGTTTCAAAGAACAGCGCTACTATCAAGATTGGATTGATTTCAAAGTCGATAGCACAAATGTCTAGAGTGCTTTTTAATATTCAGTTTCTTTTTGTTTTTTTCTTGCGTTGTTAGTGACCCGTCACTCGGGGGAATGGCCGTCCTCTGTGCACGTGTAAACACCGATAATAGTCAGCGAGAAAGAAATGATGAAATACCCATATGCCGCTATGATTGTCTGAGAGGCAGAAGTCCGATCGGTACATGTCTTCACCAACCCAGTGGTCTCTGTAAAGATGTGATTGTACCACATACTGGAAAGTGAATGCCGGTATACTAACTTGAGGATAGGTTGTATGACACTTAAATAATTCAAGACCCTTACATGAATCGGGCGAAAATGTTGCAAAAATCGTTGAGAAACACTTTGTGTATTAAAAACTCACGAATATCTTACAGTGAGAAGTCTTTTGGAAATTTTGATTTTTCCTGGACATCTTTTTAGGATATTGAATAAAGCCTCTTATATAGGGGAATTGTTGTATGGCTGTGAACAATCAATTTTACAAGTTCACATTTAACGTATCTCAGCGTGAATCTCGCGTAAAAAGACCATTGAAGAGAAACTGGCAACAACATAATTTCGAGTAAGTGAGGACAAAATATTGACACAAAATTATTCATCATCGAAATCTTGTTTTTTTTTTTTCTAAATCGATCAAAATATCTTGATTTGGTGCTGAAGATATGCTAAAATTATTAGCAATGACTTGAATTTTTCTTAGTTCACCAATTTTTCTTCACAAACTTCCTGCCACGTGTACCGTTTCCAACACACGACTCATTTATACGCCAAGGCCGAATTTTTAAATGAAGATATTCGAATCTGAACATTTGTGAATATTTCGTGCGATCCAATGATATTTATCACATTATTTGAGACGTGCACCGATGGCGATGCACGTGGGAACGAAAACTGCATTTTTTTTTTTTTCATACAGTAGAAAACATTTATTATTTACGATTATTCAATTTGTTGGCGTGTACCGAAAACGGCACACTTGGCGTAAAAACGACATATGTACATGAACAACTTGGCAGGAAACGTCTGACATCGAAGAACACTTAAAACCGGGCAAGATCTTAATAATTTTATTGTCAATTTTGAAGGTTTTATTATCATATTATTATTCATAAGAATAACAGAGTCTCAGGTAGTAAGTAGAGCGAAGGGTTAAGGAATGATTTTTGATACATTTCGTTTACGCTTGACATTTTTGCAGCATTAACTTATAAAAATTGTAAACGACTTTGAGTTGCACTCAATTGATTATAACGCAATGCTGAAATTAGGTAAACACATCTACGAAGCCTGCAGCAAACTAACAAAGTAAAGATTACTTGTTAACGTTGGCCCTTATTTAATTGCTTGATTATCGGATTTTTCCGACTATAGTGCAAACCGAGTAAACCGAGTCCACACAATTTGAATTTTATTTGTATCTACTAGGGGATCAAAAGATTTTTGGTCAAACGTAGTCTTTTATTAAAGTGTTCACCTTTCTAATGTTTAAAGAAGAATTTAAGAAAAGACACGACCTACTCTTTGCTATTGCCATGAAGTTCAGAAGTAAGTCTCACTCATGCAAAAAATATTTAATCATCTTAATATATTATTTGCCTTAAGCATAAGACACATTCAGATTCCTATAGTGGATCAGTTGCGGATATTGAAAGCTTCCCTCAAGCTCAATGCACTTTTTTTCATATTAACGTAAACATCATTAGACCACAGGAGCCGCTATTATGGCAGACATTGCAGACTCCATAGGACTGCATGGTGATTGTCGAGGTATTTTCAGGTTATTTTGGTATATCCATCTGTCCGCATGCATCTCTGTCCCCATTTTTACAAATGACGCGTTCATTTTGAAAATGTCCCAAGTTGTTTTTTTTAAAAAGCCAGTTTTTTGAGTTTTTTTTTTTTTTTTTCGTATGGAAGACCACTGAAACATTCTATATTATATAGATATAACTAAACATTTAAAATTTATTTTCTTTAATTTAATTTGAAATGAAAAAGTGGAAGATTAAAATTTGAAAGCAAAAAAGTTTTTGTAACAATGACCCTGAGGTACGTACGTATCTAAAATTTAAGTAAAACATTTAGAATTGAAAAATATTTTGGACTAAAACAGGCCCACAGTCGATAAAAAATGGAAAACACTCGATTTTTATTCTGTTAGCCTCTTCTCTTCTTCTCTAACGGAGATATCAATCGAAAATTTGATCGATAATTTACATTTACCTTAGTTGCAATGAAAAATTACACTTGATCGACCCCCTGCGATGTCTACGCTCAAAAAATGATTATTTGATGTATACGGCTTTAGTTTTTTTAGTTATATATTTATATACGTATATATATATACGTATATATATATATATATATTATAGTTATTGTGTATTAATGTATATATATATTCAATTGCATATATATGTATATATAACATTGGTCAATAAATCTCATATATGATAACATTGTTGACAGGCCCATACGATTTCTGAATAGTACCAACCTTCAACCGACGCGTGTCAAAACTTTACTATCCAGAAATCATATGAGTCTATCATGTATTGTCATGTACATATCAGACCGAAGACTTATTGAGTTTCAATATATATATATTTTGAATTACATATATGTATATATATATATATGAATATATATAATAATATAAATAAATATATATACATATGTATATATATATATATATATATATAAATACATTCTTCCTATTATATTAAAGTAAAATTTTTCGAAAAATTTTTGATGACTGGATAAATATTGAGAGGATTGCGCACGGAAAATGGTACACTAAACTGTAAATTTTAACACTTTTAAGAATGTGTTGTTACTCTGCATGTGTATAATACATTATTTTATATAATCTTAATTTCATTTTATGATTCCAAAAATAGACATTTCATTATTTATTCTTTTTAAATTTCTGTTTGTGTTTCTGTTTCTGTTTTTGTTTTTCTTTTCTTTTTTAATGACTTATAATTTTGTAATTGTACTTAATTTACCATATTTTCAGGTAATGGTGGGCCATAGTATAACAATGAGTGGATACTCCTTTGTTAAAAAAAAAACTTTGTTCGGTAAATTTCTATATTATGTCTTCTCTATATATATATATATATATATATATATATATATATGTGTGTGTGTGTGTACAAAAGCCAGATACAGAATTTTATTGTTATAGCCAAAAGGCATGATAGTATAATAGTTTGCAACGATGAAAGTCTTCGTTTTTTTTTTTATTTTTTTGTTCGGCTCTAAACATCTAGTACCCACCACAAATGATGTATAGAATAGAGCTATGCTTCGGAGACCGCATGGTTTTTAATAAGGGTAAATAGTATACTGTCTGCTTGTCTCTTACTCAGAGTTTTGTTTAGATTAAGTGCAAAAAGCATCCAAAACCGTCCATTGGCCGCCGCCGAAATGAGAGAATATTTGAATCTAATGTCATTACATCCGTCACGGAAGAATGGGAGTTATATTCAAAAAAGGAGGTCTCACAAAGTATATATGTATATTCTTGATGAGCGTCAAACTGTGAATCGATTTAAATCTGTCCGTCTATTCACCTGCATATAGTTTGTCGTAAAAGTTCTCCTGGTCGCTATCGACTTGAAATTTGGTCGAAACATTGGAAGTCCTTGCGCGCAAGTTGGTATTGAAGATGAGCCAAATCGGCCATACCATGTAAACTGAGAACACCTCTATTTATCAAAAGGAATAGAAAAGGAGGTTTTTGCTCATTACTCATAAGCTACAAGAGATGTATCTACAAAAATCTAATCGTATATCCTATGGGAAATGCGGTTCAAACATTGTTAAAATTGACCACGCCTACCCAATGTTATAACGTGTTATATTTTAATTTTTTTTCCAATACTTTAATAACCTGCAGAAGGAAGCTTCAAAAACCCCATGCAGCATATAAACTCTTAGACAATTCGAAATTCGGAATGCACCTAAGCATGTCCGTTTGTGCGACTGTGTGGTGTCTGTGATAAACATTCTTTCGTTCGCAAAAATGAAGATATCGCTCACGAACTTGCAAGAGACTTTGAAATTGACACAAATTTCTCAAAGAATACGCCTCCAACTCCCAAAACACGTATCTAACAAAACCAGTGAACACTTTTGCTTTCCCTCTCGCTCTCTCTCTTGCTCGTTGTTCATAAACTACAACAGGTACACGATACCAGTTTTCACAACAAAAGGAGGATATTTAGGAGGATGGGTATAAAAAATTCGATCACAACCGAATATAATTTGTTTACTTGCTTTTATAATAATATCTTCCAGACACACCCCATGTAGATATAACTCTTATGTGAGATATATGTGCTGTATGACTTTGTATACTACACTTATATTGGCTACGCTTGTGCATGTGACCCTTTCGATACTTTATGAATTGAACTGCCAAGAGTATGTTACATTCATTTAAGGCCCACCTTATAAATAATTTGCCAAGTAACAAATCCTTGGTAAGCATTGGTAACACAGTGAGTTTAAAAATGTTCTGTCTCTCTCTCTCTCTCTCTCTCTCTCTCTCTCCCTCTATCTATGTATCTATCTCTATCTCTATCTCAATCTCTCTCTTTCTTTTTTCTCTTTCTTTCTGTCTCTCTCTTAGTGTGCCAAAATTACGACAGATTCTGTTTTTCAATTCTGTTTTCCAACTGTCGTCGTCACATTGGATTTAAAATAGTATTCGATTTAGTCGACAAAGTCGTCCGTAATTTACACGTTCTCCATCTTGCGTAGCTGTAATTATTACTGAATTTACTCAACAATATATATACATATGCGTGTGTATGTTGTTCTTATCTTGAGTATGTTGTACATACATATACATTCGTATATATGTAATGCAAAGAGATATGCATATGCATCAAGTATTCCACAAATTACAAACATTATTGATTTGTGATTAGAGTAAATCGCAAGAGATCGATGCACTGCACTTTCCCACCTCTTTAGAATTTCAAAGACGGTCTTAAATTCATCGATTTTACTCACGTTAGTTTCGAGGTTTGCTCGCAAAGTATTCCTGTTTATTTTATATTAACTGTTTTACTTTTCGTATGAGGTTCTATTTTTTAAGATTGTTGGCAAGAATGACAATTATACCCTACACCACTTATAATGCAAAGGTATATTAGATTAGATTAGATATATGCACCAACTAATAGGACTTGAGATAGACTCATCTTTCATTATACCGATTCTCGTTTGTCTGTCCGTCGGTCCATTTTTTTTTTTTTCTTATATTCAACATATAGGTCGAAATTTTTGAGATATTTTAATGAAATTTTGCTCACCGACATGTTTTGCTTCAAGAACAAACGCTATTAAAAATGGTTCGGATCGTACCACGTTTTCGACCGAATCGAATTCCCGTATAACGTTTTTTTCTTCCTTTTTTTTTTAGTCATTATAGCTGTAAGGTGGTGTAGGACATTTATTGGTGAGCCGTGGCCATGTTAAATGTTTTACGCTTTGAGTACACGTGGGTTTGGAGTAAACTTTTTATATAAAATAAAATGAGGTAACGTGTTTGCTTACAAGTAGAATGGCTAAAAAATCGAAAGCCTTAGAGGAGCCTAAAATCTGTAAATTAGTTTAGGCCCCAGGTGAGTTGACATTTAAGGCTCATGACGGCAACGACAGCAAGAGAAAGAGATAGGGAGTGGCCAATCGGCTAGTGTGTTATGCTTCTATCGACGTAAGTGCTCACTATAGTAAGGATCGAATATGATGAAATTGTACTGAGATTTGAACGAGACGAACATTAACTCAGTAGTGGTGCCTCTTATCCACTCGACTATGCGGCAGATTATTTCAGAGTTTAAAACGAAATTTCTACCCTCGCTTGCGTAACATGTTACGATTGCATTGCAATGTTCGTTTAGAAATAGGAACAAAGATAAGCTAATTGTGGTGGGTATTAAAAGATTTGTCATGAATCAAGAATATTATTATAATTCTTGATTACTTTTAGAAGACTTCTCTCTGAATTGGAATGAAATAGAGTTTAGCTTAATTCCAATTATGACGTTGGCGACATGAATATGGCGGCAGGACTTATAATTATTGCATGCTTTGTTTGCTCTCTGAAGACAAAATATTTATATTTATATTTATATTTATATTTTACATTTACAATTTTGTTTTTAGTTTTGTTTTCTTCTAATACATAAATAGGTTTCATATCACATACATTATAATAATTTGTATTTGGTTTTTTTCTTATTCTTCTTCTTCATGTAAAATTGTTTGAGAGTGAATCACTTGTGAGTGTAGAATTTGTATTTTTGTTTTTCAAATCTTTTATTTTTTATTTTTTATTTTTTATTTTTTGTCTTTTTTTTAATTTTCTTTGTAATTTTGAACAATTTTCGTGTTTGCGGAACATTAGCATAGATAAGATATACATTTTGTTCATAAGATTAAATACTTTCGCGTTTATAAACAACTTTAGTTGGAAAAATTATTCATATTTTTTATTAATGCATAAATTCTTAACTCGTTTTCTGTAACTTTCTACAAATACATATATAATTCTTTTCATGTCCTTTTTATTTATTTATTTAATTGTTTTTTAATTTAAAACTTTTTTCTATTTTTCTTCTTCTTCTTCTTCTTTTTTTTAAGTTTTTTGTTATAAATTTAGAATCTTTTTCTTTTTCCAGTGTCAGTAAAATTTTCAAATTTGTTTTTTCTTTTTGCAGAAATTTTTCTGTCTTTTAAATATTTTTAAGTTAATTGTTATTATTATTGTTGCTGTTGTTTTTGTTGTTATTATTATTATTATTATTGTTGTTGTTGTTGTTGTTGTAACAATCATATTCGTTAAGCCTGGGATCTTAGTTTATGTGGTTTGAAACACCATCAAACAACAAGAGGATACAGTCTTTCTAGCCAGGTACCTAGAAATTTTAATAAAATAGTTATTGAATAGAGCTGCAAATACTATAAAAAGGAAAAATTTTTCGAAACGTGATATGTCACCACATCGAAAAGGTACACGAAATTATCATTTAGTTGGAGAGCTCTCTTATATCCACCCCACCTTTTATCAAACATGATATCGCACGCATCAGATAAACATATATATGCTTGACGCCCGTAATGAAAATAGGAAACAAATTAAATCAATAATTCCCGGGACTTACACGTGGGTATTGTTTGTAGCAAAAATTCCAAGGTTTTGTTTTGAAAAATGTGTGAAGAGTGGCTGTAAGTTATAGACTAAAGGTCGGAATCTTATAAAATTTTGATATATTTCCTTGGTACTATGATTCGTTAATGGTCATCCAATGAACTTATTTAGTGATGTATTACAATGCTTTCAGTAATATTACTTTTAATATTTTCAAGGTACTGGAAAACTGAGAATTTCGAAAAAAATCCGATTGAAATTCAAGTTTGATTCGAAAAGTGTTTGCCCAACGCTTCTCTATAGAAAAATGCGTTTGGAGAATTTCTCACACCCTGAAGAGAAAGTTCTAAGAGATGGCGGACATTTTAAAGATATGTCAAAAAGTACTAATGTTTATTATTTCGTATGAACGTTTGAGCGGAAGAGAATTGTTGTCTAAATGGATGCCATCCCGTTCACTCAGAATGGAACAAAAACATTGGATCACAAAATTGCATGAACTTAAGTTCGAATCGCTGCTCGATCTATAGTTATATTTAGATCTGGTCCCCAGGCACCCTCATTCGTTTGTCTATATCAGAAGGGTTCTCTAATAAGATCATCGCGTAACCTTCAACTTACTTTCACAGTCCTGGCAAGGTCATTTAAATGTTAGAGAAGTGTTGGACTGCTTGTGTCACTCTCAAAAACTCAATGAAAAAAAACTATCTCTTTCACTCTACTCTCATGATCTACTCACTGATGTGCTATAATCGTAGTCGATGTAGTTTACAAGTGCCTTGCATGCACACCTTCGCCTGACTTCGGGAAAACACTGTAACTTACACTGTATAATAATGTGGAATATCGAGCAAAAATTTACTAAGACCTTTTGAAACTCCTACGCCAGAATAAGTATGAGTCGCGTAATAGGCGTACTTAGAATATATAGAAGATAAGATAGGTAAACGGAGTGTTAAGAGTTGATAGTGATTAAAAATTTGAGGCAGTATTTCCTAAGGTTGAAGGGTGACAATATCATCATGTCACCGTCAAGCAAGGCATAAAAGGCCATTGATATAAAATGGTAGGCAGAATCTGAGGGATGCACTTTAAACTGAGCGAATAATTTTCTTATTTATCTTACTCATGTTATTTAGATGTAAATAGTTTTTAGTTCCTTATCAAGATGTGCTGCACATCTTCCACGAAATTTGGCACAACTTGACATCGGCATAACATTGTCACAATGTGTCATCCAATAACGTTGGTTACCAAGATTGCTCGGGTTATAGACGAACTAATATATTTTGCTATATATATAATATAACGAATATCGAACACAGAATCGCAATTTAATATGTAACTTCCCTCCTTTCAATTTAAATCACATCGGTCTATCTGTCTTTCAGACTTCGGGCCCAAATGAGGATCTTCATGAAGATCCTCATATTGTGATACAACAGTACAATGAGAACAATCGTTTAGGGCATTTACTGCGTTTTCCTTTCATTAATGTATTACTCATATGTTGCGTTGCGGTCAACCCGGTCCGTTATCTAAAAAGTCCATTATACTCGATGCGCTATTTTGCAAAAAATGTTAATTCATTAACGAATATTGCCGGGTTGGTGTTGGTGGCGGTGGTGGTGGTGGTGATGGTGGCGGTGGTGGTGATGGTGGCGGTGGTGGTGGTGGTGGTGGGCATAAATAAAATCAGATTCTTTTTTTTTTGTTTTTTTGTGTATTTTCAATATTCTCCAACCAGTCTCGAGAGAAATTATTCATGAAAACAAGACTTAAAGCTATTAAGAAATAAAGGAAAAAGTGTTGATCTTACTACTTACTGCGTGACATCTTAGACCTTATTAAGAAAGAGATGATGATGCTCTTAGAATTCTGCTTATGGCTTTCGATTATGGTAACTCATAACCTTTGCATTGTTATGTTAATAAATCATGAGGACTTATGGTATTGCTGCCATAATCCGTATGTAATGAGACTAATTTTTGAATTTTTTCTCTTCTTGTTTTTTTTTGTTTTTGTTTTTGTTTTTTCTTCTAAATGATAGATAGTATTGGAGATTTTTGTGTCTTGTTATTCTTTACTCCGCTAGTAGGGTGTCTTGTCTGCAGCGTTTCTATGATTGATTGTTGTTGTTTTGCTGATGAATGCGTGTAACTAAGCAAAACGTCTAATAATAGTATCACTATATATAATGATGGTTAAGCAGCCGTTAATATGTGGGTAAACGGTTTTACTCTTAAATTCTCTAATGCTGTTGATGATGACCAAAGTAGGTTTTGCGTTTTAAATAACCACTGCGTATAGGCGAAGACAGACCGCTCTCATTGCTGTTTGTTGATCGCATAGAACATGATGATCATTTCAATAGATGGTGTTTTATGTAAATATATGCACATATATGTATATGTATATATATATATATATATGTCCATGTATATATATAAACACATATACAATGACACATTTGTATGTAGATATTTTTTTATGGTTTTTTTTCTGATTTTTTATTTTTAGACAGAGAGAAAGGAATGTTAAATATATATATATATATATGTATGTATATATGTATATATATATATATACATATGTATGTAAAATATATTTACTATTTTGCATTAATTAATTTGCACTAATTGTGTGAAGGCTAAGTAGTGCTTAACAATTCATTACATTTAATAATTTTTAAGGTTGTTGCGTTAGTTTTTTACTGTTGGGGCTTGTAGGTCTAAGCTTCCGTTTGCTCATGCAGCCTATTTAGGGTTTTTGTATGGCAGGCAGGCGGTGTTTATTTTAATCAAAAAATATAAAGCCAGAATTAGAAAAAGATAAAAAAAAAAAAAAAATAAAAAAAAATAAAGAATAAAGAGAAGGCAGTGAAGGGATATAATAACATTTCCCAGGAGCGTGTAGGAGGTGATTGGTTCCGATTGGTTTTAAATTGGTTTCATTTAATAGAAAGGATTGAAATTATATTCAAAAAAAAAAAAAAAAAAAACAAGTAAAAGTGAAAATAAAAAAACACACACAAAAGACGAAAGAAAACACACACAAAAACATTTATATATTAACAACACTTTAAGAAGATATTTTAATAATTATTCACATACAAGATTATTCATTAAAAGTTTATTTAAAGATAGTTTTTTTTTTTTTTTTTCAACATATTAGACGAGTTTAATGTTTAGATTTTCATAATTTAATTTCGTTTAATTTATTCTTCTTCTTCCTTAAAGATCTGCATGTTGTTAGTTGTGTTAGTTGGTTCGCAATGTAGATGACTGTGCGATAAAATGAAATTTTTGTTTTTTAATATTTAAATTTTTTTTTTTAAATTCCAGAAAAAAACAAAAAAAAAAAAATTGAAAGAACCAAAGCTTATCGACAGCAAGCGAATATAATTTTAATAATTATTAATTGCTTTCTAATTATGATTCAAATGAAAAATTAATAAAAATAAAATAAATGAATGAATTTCAATATAATAGCAACTAACAACTAACAGCCACTAATCGAAAACAATTTGTTTTTTTTTTTTTTAATTTTTTTTTAATACAATACACTATGAATTTTCAATGCAATCTATTTATAGATATACATATATATATGTTGTGAAGTACGAGAGTATTGTACACTAAGATCGATACTTTTTGTACTTTTAGGGGATTACTGAGTACTTACCTTCTACGCCTGGGATTAGTAGTTTGTCCTGGTAAATTAAAGCAGCCACGTGGTATAACCATTCGTGCATTACCCTTAGCTGGCCGCGAACCGCCGACTGCTTGCAACGTTGCCAAGTGAGCAGCGTATCCGTCATTTAAGACAGTGGCGTTAGTTTGAAGCTTTTTGCTAACCTGGATTTTAAGCAAAATGAGAAAAAAAAAGCGAAATTAGAAAATGATGAACTAGCGAAGAATTAATGACAAAATTCTAGTCAGTAAACGGCGAATCTCTTCGAAGCTACGCCACATAAGTACAAAACAAAAATTATTAGTAACTCTAAGTTCAATTCATTGAAGAAAAACATGAGGAAGAAGAAGAAGAAAAAGCAACTTTGTCGCTAACTATTTGTTCAATCAAAGAAATTTAGCTGGTGCACTGCCAATTGCACACATTACATATATGGATTGACGAAAAAAAAGACCGGCTTCTTGAGGGTATCTAACCAAGGGACCCCAGTTTTTAAACATCGCCATCAGAACAGATGTTCTGCTCAAACAAGCAGAACACTCTCAATTGAATTTAGTGTTCAACGAACACAAAGCGAAAGATTTCTCCGGAATATCCAGCAATGTGTGCAAAATATTTCATTTCAGCGCCGTTAATGCGCCCTCTACAATTTTGAATCCATGACTTTTGGAAAAGTACAAATAAGCATTTTATTGGCAATTGTAGACAGAGTTATAGATTGAGTGTTCTGATCTTTGATCTTAACCTAGTGAAAGTAATAAGAAAACATTTAAGATGGACTTTTTTCCAAGACATGACCAAACTCTTTCCGCTGTACGTACTGCGTCGCCAGCTATTCTATTGCGTAATAGGGGTTTGGCAATTCATAATATACTAGAAATATCGAAAGTTATCATTTTTAATGGTTTTTTTTATGACGAAAACCATCTACTATCGGAGGATTAATTTACGTGTGTTTTGAACTTAACTTGAGCTGCCTGATAAGAAGGTGTTTGAGACGGGGTTTCTTTTATTAGACAATCAATTTAATTTGTGATCGTATATTTCGTTAGACAGACAGACAGACAGACAGACTGACTGACCAAGCAACAACAAAAAAATTGTATTTGGCTTATGGCGTGAAAATCAGGAAAGTATATAACACCACAAGCCACTTTTTATATGCAGAGAAACACTGTAAAATTATATTCTTTGAAGGTCGACTCTTGATGCGGATATTTTCGTATTTTATAAACTTTAATATCCTACCTTGCCCACTATGAAAATTTGATCCGCTCGTAAACCGACGTTCGTATAAACGCTAATGTCTTTGCTGCTGCCGTACGCTGCCATAATTATAATTCCATGATTTTGAACTAAATTATTTAGATAGGCTGTTTTGTGACCTAAAGGATCAGTGGAAAGACCATCGGCAAAGGAAATTAATCCATGAGGAAAATTGTGTTGACTCAACCATGAGACTACGCGCTGTTGTTGCATATCTGGCCTCCCCGTAATATATATCAATAGATAGCCCAACTCTTGCCAATGGCGGCAGACATCAACAGCACCAGCTCTAACTTTGGGATCGCGACCAGTCACTGACATAGATGCCGTAAAAGAACCATCAATACTGAATACTACGCATTCGGTTAGAGGTGGCACCACAGCCAAATAACAATCAACTGAAGTATGATCGCCACGTACAACCATTTTAACTGGATAAATGCCATAACCCAAAGACATATGCTCAGGTATTGAATAAGCAATGCGCCCATTTTTATCAGTTACTTCAGTACTTAACACATTCCATTCACCTGCCGGAGGATCTCTCATAACATGTATATCTACCTTTTCGCCATGCAATGTGATCATATCCAATGGGCCGTACATGAAACGTGCATTTAAGCGCTGTTCGCGACCTTCTAAAACTATCACATCATTTGCCCGATGATTGGCGGCTACATTTTTCAATTTAACTGAGGTACGTTTTCGTATCCATTTCTCTCTAGGCTGGCCAGGATTAAAGTTAATGGATTCCTTATTATCTGCGGTACTTACATATGGAATGCCCTCAAATTTACCAATCTGTCGACATAACAACAACTTTATGCGTAAATTAAAAAATGAGAGAAACTCGTTCCCACTCACTTGTCTTAAGATAAAAGCAATAACATCAGCGCTTTCCCAATAGCTGGCATGAAAAAGATGTGGTAAAGCGTTTGCGGGAAAATTACTTAAGCCCTCAGGACAATACAGTGCATAATCCAATCGCTTACTGCCCCACCATTTCTGTTGAACTGGATATTAAAAAACAAAATATTACACATATATTATATATTACATACACACATACATATTGCAGATTAAGAATTCGAATGCAAAACGCTGAATTTTCTAATAGAAGCAGGCATGGAGCAAATGTCTAGCAACTTACGTGTGTTAATGGTACTTAGGGAAATATTTTCTATTAGTCCTGATACTGTACTTTGTAAAGAAACATCCGATAAACGGCGTATGCACATATTACTATTTGTTTCGTTAAAGTGTTGAGGATTGGAGTGTATAACTTCCACTGTGAAGATATTTTTTTTTAAAATATTAATCCCGTCCATGTGCAACTGAACTTACGTAAATGCAAAGGTTGACCATTGCCCAAAGGATATTTGGCGTAGCGTGGCACGTTAACTGGAGCCAACATAGAAAAACGTGCACTAAGTAGGGGCTCTAAACGTGAAGCTGTGGGATCGGTAGGATGGAACATATTATAAACCTGATTGCAGCTGGGACGTTGCAAAGCTAGAAATTGAAAGGAATCAGTCCACAATTTCTTATACTCTTGATTTGATGCGATCACACCTGCTTTGGAATCGTGGAGTTTCTTGGCTGCCAGTACAATAGACAACGGAGAGCCAAACATAAAGAAATCGTTTACTTCGAAGTCAAGTTTTGCCCCTCTTGTATCATTGGACGATGATGAACGTCTGCGACGTGGCGAAGGCGCTACTAATAATTTTTTCGCGTCCATATCGGAGTCATCAAAGCGTTCATCATCATCAGCGTTGCGGGAAGAGCGGATTCCTCCAATATCATTTGAGTTACTTGGTCGACATAAAGCCTCATAGGCCAGCAAAGAGCCCATTGAATCGCCGAGCATTATAATTTGTCCGGAGAAGCCGTGGCCTTCTTCAGATTTTACAAACTCGTGGTAAACAATGTTGGCAGCTATTATTGTCTTATTGACAGTATCTTGGAATTCTGGAGAGGCTACAGCTAATAACGGTATAGCCCCGATAGGAACATCTGCAACATTTGGAATATCAGCTGCCGACGGTGAAGTGTCAAATGAATAAGGACTCAAGCTGGAAAGTATGCCCAAAGCGTCGGTACATATCGAGGGACAAGGTATAAGCTTAATGGTCACATGAGTTAAAAGACTGGGATAGTGCTGACGCATAACAGCCTCAAAGGATGTACGAAAGGTTGTAACATCAGATTTTTTTGAAGTTAACTCACTGGCAGCATCTTCAATTTACAAAGTAAAATATGAAAAGCCTGACGAATGTTATTAGATTCGAATCGTTTGGTACCTAAAACACTGCCCGCATGCACGACTAGAATCAGAATTGTTGTTGAACAAGAACCTGCTCCCGGAGATCCTGGCGGTGAAAACTCGTGATTACGCTCCACGCTAGCCGAAGAATGCAATTGCCGTTTAGTGCCACGCTCAGAAGCCACACGCATTAGGAAATCTTGGTTAAATATACTGTCCTCTTGTTTGTCTTTGTCGGTCATATCGCCTTGGTAAGGGGGACTGGCATCACGCTCTCCCAACAATTCCATCGAACTCCATCTTGCCAATGAGTTGCTTTCGTTAGTATCTATATTAACAGATAAAATCGGTTAAAAGTTATAAGTTTAGGTTAACACGGTCCCACTCACCGACACAATCATAAAACTCGTCTTCTGAATTAGACTTGGAATCCACTTCCAAACGTTCCATGCGCCAATTTGCCACCTAGAAGCATTTTAATATTTCGTTTCAGAACTTTTGCAAGCCATTCATTTAGGTAATTAAATGGATTCATGCTTTAGTAGGAGTTTTTAAATATTAAAGAGGAGAGCTTAAGAAGATGAGCAACTTACATTTTTATGCGCGACATGTCTCGCATGCGGCTAACGCACAAAATAAAAATTGAAAAGTTAAACTCAAATGAAGTTTAATTTTAAGAAGTATATGGTTTCGATTTGAATTAGAGCCGATTTCCGAGTTAAAAGAGAAATTAGTTCATGCTTTAAGAATTTTCAACTTCAGGCAAGCAATTGTTTACAATCGATCGATCGATCGATTTCAATATTCGCTTACCTGCAAATCGAAACTATGCGCGGATCCCAAAGGTGAATGCAAACCACCTGTTTTGGAGCCATATTTTGATTTCGCTAATTGTATGCTCTGTGAACGGGATCTTTCCTCACTTTCCGCATTCTTTTGTTCCGTTTGCAGGCTTTCATCTTCTTCGGACGAGACATCTTCGCTAGGCGGTTCTTGTGTGACGATGGGTGGCTCTTTACCTATTTTTTCCTGCTTTGAGGACTTGACAGCTGTCTCCGAAACGCTTTCTGTTTGAATGATGATAAGGAAGTCATAATAAGACTTGTATTATTTTTTCTTTTTCTCGTGCAAATACATTTATATATATACCATCTTCTTCTTCTTCTTCTTCCTCCTCCTCTTCTTCTTCTTCTTCTTCTTCTTCAACACTTTGGTCCCCACCACCCATTTTGCGGGCCAAAGCTAATTGCGTTTGCCTTTCAATTTCACGTATATCATCAATGGTCAAACCATGCCATTCGTCTTGCCAAGCCCATGCCTGGCGATGGGCTCTCAACATAGTTTTACGTAAAGCCACGTCATGTATAAATTTCTCCAATTTAGTTTGCATGCCCCAATAACGAAATTCAACGCGACATATTTTATAAGCGCACATCAAGGACATATTGCGAGAGGTCGGTTGCCTTTTACCTTTAACCTCGGTCCAGTACTCCTCTAGCCAATCCTCGCCCAAGGGTCCGCGACCCGTCTTCTCAGATACAAATAATTTTGGATCTTCTTCCTTAACATAATCTCCACCGAATAACTGATCCTTGACAATATCTATCACATCTGTGATAGGTATTACAAAGGCAAAGAAAAAAGAAGAAAAGGAAAATGAAAATGAAAAGAAAACAATGACTAACAAGTAGAACGTAGCAATATGAACGATCCTTACCCACAACACGATTTCTTAGATCGCCACCGCTTAGCTTAAAGACATTTTCTTGAAAACCATTATCAGGGAAATAATAGGTTTCTATATCTAAAGAGAACTTCTCGACAAATGGACAGGTGTAACGCGTACGTGTATAGGGATAAGCATTCCACGCTTCCTCTTCCACTGTGAGAGCGCTCTTCGGTAGAAGACCTCGAAGGTAATAATATTCACAAGTCGATGCACAAAATCGTATAGGAATAGAATTTTATTTAGTATCTTACTTTTTATCCAACCTGGCAGATGACTGCCGACATGATAAATTTTTTTAGTATATTGACCTTTGCCCCCAGGTCCGTCATCGTACGGCTCATTGATAATAATTTCTACACCACTTCCTTCGCCATGACTCTCCTCGCGACTTTTTTTCTGCAAAAGCAAAAAATGAAAAATCGCAAAAAGAAAAAAAAAAGGAACTCTATAAAAAAAGTGAACGCGATAATAATGAATGAAAGAGCATACCGCTATCATGTACAATTGAGCTATGCGATACTCCTCAACCGTTAACGGCAACGGTATCCGATACTCTTTAATCAACATTGTTGCAACGGATACACAATCAATCCTGCGACTTATGACGGCTTATAAGTTGCGTTTTATATCAATTTGACATATCGACTTTATATTTATATTGCAGTTAACTATAATGGCCTCAATTAAAATCATTTGCTGCCATATTGTCTCATGTAACTTTAACGACTGAAAGAAAAATTGGAAAATTTGTGAAAATTACACAAAAATGTCGTTATTGCTTATTTTAGCATTGAATAAACTCTTAAAGATTGGCCTTTCAACTAAGCCTAGACACAAACACCTAAGTGGAATTTACACCACAAAAAATTGCCGCATCATATGCGCTATCTCTTGCATTGTTTAAGTCGCTAACTAACATTTTTTAGGAGATCGATAGCGCCTACGTTGGACGAACTGATACCGTAAATAGGATTATGACAAATTCTTTTCATACGTAAACATGTACATATACACTGGAAATCCTTTTTATTCTTTAAAAACAAATTTTTCATAAAGTAGCTACAGGAAGTAGCCTGCCCGCTGCCCGGTGTGTCTCGTTTTGAGAATCTCTCATTTACACTTTCACTTCACTTCTTCCATCTCTTATTTGATTCCTTCTCTTATGGTCCCTAAAAAAGTGGTGTACAACAACAATAACAACAAAGAAGATACGTTGGTAAGACGGCAGATTTTTAGATGTTTACCGATCTCGCTTAGATAATAGGACAATTGATAAGCCCGTGAACGAGGATATAGACTATGAAAGCATTTGTAAATTGCATACGTGGAATTGCAAGTCGACTTTACAATCTATTTGTAAAACATGGCAGCTTCAGTGCAGCCCTTTTGAAATCCTTAGTCAAGTGCAATAATTCCTTGCAAAAGAAAGACTTGACAGTTATTGGAAATTCCTAATGGAATCATAAATATGTTAGGAAATTGTATTTTTTCAATGTTTCCACGCTTTGTGCTTGAGCAGATAAATGTGAACAATGATGATCTTCGCGATCGAGTAGCCAAGCTTAGTAAGTACAAGTACTAAAATCATTGATTTGGACAAAAAAAAGCAATTAGTCTTGAGGAAGATGGAGGCAAACTTCATGCCGGATTTGTGAGCTTGTGATGTGAACGCAAAATATCAAAATAAATACTTGATTTTCATCATTCGGAAGAAAACTGCCAGCCAAAAAGCGATCAAAAGCGATCAAAGACTTCAATGATGGCGTCACTCTTTTCCATGCTCCACAAACCGCTATTTTCTTTTTGTATTCAAATCTTTTTGAGGTAATTGAATTACACTTGCTTGATTCGTTCAGACCTGTCAACTCAAACCAATACATAAGAAAGATAAGATGTTTCGTTAGATGGGTTCGTTAGGTAAGGACGGACTACTTGTATGAGTTTTTAAATCAATATTTCTTATAGAATAAAAGTTACGGGTTTTTGGCCTTTGGCAGACGCTTCATGCTTCTTTTTTAAATGCATTTTAACCAAATTTCAGATCACTAGTCATTATAAATTTGTGAATCAACATCGTCCACTTTCAAATATCGAATAGATTTCTAATCTTATACTGATCAAGAGACTGGAAAAAATACATGAAAATAGATACGATCGAGGAAAACAAGACAATATTTCTCAAGGCACAATAATGAGCAGATTGTAAGAGTTACACTACAAAACACACATTCAACCTGCAACAATCCGATTTTCATCTCCTCCCGCTCTCGCTCATTTTAAGAGTTCCTACCCAATAAGTATTTGTTTTCATCAAATCAAGTTACCGCTTAGCCTAACAGATTAAAGTCGGCATACTTGGCTTTGACTCTCAGTGCGATCGATTATACGTTAATTGTGATTGGCTACAGCCATAGTGAATGCTCAGTCGATAAAAGCATAACACTTACCGATCGGACCTGTATCGGACATGTGCCGCTAACGGACTCCATATCTCTTTTGCCTTTTCTTTCTTTGTTATCGTACCAAGGACACGATATTGTCGACTTGCTCGGAGCAACTGTTCATTAAAAAAAAAAAATAAAAAAAAAAATAGCAACTACGGATGAGTAGCCTGATGGACTTTTAAAAGACCCTTTCAAAATTGCAATATTTACATTACGGAATCATTGCGATGCACTACGAGAGTGCATTTATAGTAAACAATAAAATTATTTCCTTAACTACATATATTTTCATACCACGAACTTTTCAATTAGTCACTTATACTTCCTTTGTCCATGAGCTAAAGATCATTTTTACTTTATTAGCAAGGCTCGTCGTAGACCTTTCCTTTTTCAATCATGCTTAGGGAAATTTTTCATTTAAACAAAATAAAATTTTCAATATTTCGTTGACGAGTTTCTAGGCCCCCTTTCTGCATAAATGCAAACTATTCAGTTTTAACTGATTTTTTTTCTTGAGCGCAATGAGTGATAAAATGGCAATACGTCAACATCATCAACAAGAAAAATACTTAAAAAATTACCTCAAAACAACAAAAAGAAAGTATGTAAAATGGGCACTTGATTGGTTTCCATGGAATAAAATGTAAATGTAAAAGTATGGATTAACGATTAGAATGTAATACAACATGCACGCCAGTATGACGTGTATACGACGTGCGCGACTTATTGTCATTTTGTTAAAATATTTAAATAAATATTTAACTTTTATCATTTCAATAAAAAAATCAATGAATAAATTTATGTCAGTGAAAAACTTTTAGCTCTCAATAAGTTATACTTTAATCCTAACCTTTAATACTAAGTATCTAAGATGGTAAGATGGTTAGATTTGAACGTGACTAAGTGTCATCCATCTCATCATTTAAATAAATAATTTCTATCAATTTAACATAACATTTATTGCACTAATAATAATAATAATAATAATAATAATAATAAGTAAAAAATGTATTTTTTTTTTTTTTTTTTTCACTAATCGACTCTCATTCTTGTTTGGACATATATACGTAAATTAAAAATGCCATCTAATTTAAAACGACTCACTCACAAGTGACAAGAAAGTCAATAATAAATAGAACATAACAACAATGACAACCCAATTACAATTATATCAAGTCAACTGTCACTTGAATGTTTATCACTGCCAGCAGGAAATGAATTTTGTCGCACACATGTACATTTGTTTACGTGTAAATACAAAACTTATCCATAATATCGTTGATTAAACTGTAATTATAACGGATATAACTAAACTCTCGCAATCTCAAGCACTTTTCCGACTTTTCAGTTAAAGCAACAAGAAAAAGGAGAAAACAAAAAAACAAAAAAAAAACAAGAACAAGAACAATAATTTGCATAATTTTATTTTTAATATTATTTTGCAATTTTCTTTACACAGTAGTAGTTGTGTTGCGTTCTTTGCCTTCTCTGAATTTTATCATGAAACTCAATTATCACCAACCAACAGTTATAATGCAACTAAACTCAATTCAATCCTACTTGAATGAGTGAGGCTCGCATGTGTCTCTTTTTTAAATTCAATAGTTGCCGGATCAGTTTCATCGACATTCTACGTTTCCACAAGAATGTTATCACTAAGAGGGAGAAGTTGCCTACCTTTGGGAGCCCTCTTGGCTAACAAAAAGGACAGAAGGACACCAAAAACAGTATAAAGCAAGAGGTTTAGAGTGTTTTTTTTTTTTTTTTTTTTTTTTTTTTTAAAAGCAACATTAAATGCTCTTCTTTTTTTTTTACGAACGCCTACATTTTAAGCTAATTTCTAAAATTGTAACTAAAAAAATAAAAAAAAAAGAGGTAAAGAAAATGCAAAATGAATGGTCTTTTGCCAATTCTAGGCGGAACCAATTATCGATTTACAGGTTTTTCCAAATTTAACTCGAAGCGAATGAATAGAAAGAACTTGGAACGAAATTTCGACATAAGTAAATTTGAATCTCCAAGACCTAGTTTTATCCGATATACATATTTAGCAAACTGCATATACTTATTATCTTCTAAATGTAGAGGTGAAATAAAAAAAATCATATATCTTCGAGTGTAACAGTATGGCAACTCTACAGTGTGCAACTTGACTTTCATTCACTCGTTCTCTTCGCACTTCGAAACTATGTAAAGGATTCACTTGCTGCTTGTTCTTTATTGTTATTTTTAGTATTATTATTAGTGTCCTTGAAACCTTATCAGTGATGTCACTAGAAATTGTGTTGTTATGATGCTTTACTATAAATACTATTCACCGTAGCAACGTCATTACTTCTTGTGCTGTTTAAAAATTTCTTTCTCTCTCTCCCTCTTTTTTTTTTTTTTTTTTGTTTTAATGCACTTTTTGCTCTTCTTATGTTCTCTCTTATCACTTAATGCACAGCGGGGATGATAGCTGCGATGATTATTTTGCATTTTACAAAAGTTGGAAATAACGAAATTCGTATTCGCCTTGAAATGATTTTAGACACCCGTCAACGGGGCGTTTGCTTAATTATGGTTGTGTTGCTTAGCTCGGTATTACCTTTGGTTGCGAAATTCTCCTTTTGAATATGAATTCTTTGTTGTTTTTTTTTTTTTTTTTTTTTTTTACTTTTTCTGTAGAGATTCTGTTCTTTATTTAAAGTTGTACGCTCGTAACAGGTCAACCGAACGATGGAATGAATATATTTATATATGTATGTATACGACTAAATACATCAATTTTATCTTTTTGAACTTTGTAACTAAACTATAAACTGATCAGTATCAAGCGTATATAAAAAATTATCTACTTATACATATGCATTCGTAGAAGCAAAATAATTAAATGTAAACCGTGAGATTTACGGACAGCCGTCAATTTGGCGGGTAAATTTGTGAATCGTCACCGTCCCGAAAATGAAGGTAGAAAACTGAAATTTAGGGCAAACATTCATTGATCGCTTAAGAATATGCGGTTCAAGAATGGATGTGATCCGTTCACACACTCGCTTACAATGCAGATGAAACTACAACGATGTCGAAAACATTGAAATTTTTTTTTAAATTCTCATCCATGAGGTTAGTGTATGCTTGTTTCGCTTTTATCGGTCACAAATTTCATCCAGCGGATTCTCAGTGGAAAACATTAAGGCAATGGTGGTAGAAATACAATGCCTATTAAGCTTGAGCACTTGGCATTTTGCTTGTAAAATACACTGGCTTTCATCTTGTATCGAAACAGATGCATTTTCCATTCAAGTTATTTCTGACCAAAAACTCGAGTAATGTCAGCAAGAAAGTCTCCCGTTCACCGAATATGATCCCTAGTTACTTTTTGTTATTTTTATTAAAACTCAAATTACACCGTTACAAAAAGTGAAGTGAAAATCCACTGAAGCCATTAAAGTGTATTCGAAAAATGGAATCAAGCGTTTACCTAGCGCTATCTACGAGACGGAGTAGATCCTCTGCATGGTCACGTACTTGGCGAACGTTTCAAACCGCTAGGCAAAACGTGCCGAGAACTAGAAATTTAGGCGAGCACAACAAACCTTTTAGGTCGCGGTGCCTCTTGCCCATTTGCATTTCTTGAAATCCTAGGCTAGTATAGGTGATTGCTACTTATAACAATTCCCGATACTTTCTTATCCAAATAAAAATCTCATAATAGTTATTTCAATTTAATTACCTTTCAAATCAGTCGGTTTCCTTGTAAATGATGGCTTGATCTAAGGTAATAACAAATGTCAAGCACATCTGAACGGAAACTGTATAGGAGCAAAGGTAAATGGGAATCTATTTACTAGAAAGAAGCCAGAAAAGCATTATATCAGTGTTGGTGCAAATAGTAGGGATATGCTTGAACTTCTTTTCGAGAATTGATTTTAAAGAAAATACAAAGATTCCTTCTTCGATTAGGAAAGTGATGGCAACAGTTTGTTGGTCTGTTCATCGAACATGAAAAATACTTGAAAATTTTTGTTATTTCATCTGAAGGATGTAACGACCCACGTCTCGGCGGTTGGTGAAAATTTACAAGTTTAGTACTGTTTGGCCACTCACTCCCTCCTCACTCATGAGATCTAGCTTCAAGCGAATTGTACTCGACGGGTCGAGACTTCTTTTAAATCAGAAAGGCGTGAGCTTGCTTTGCAGCGAAAGGCTCCAAGTACTCTTTGGATTACGGTTAAGGAGATGGTAAAATGTCAAGTTGGAAACTTTTCAAACACACGTCGCATATACACAAAAGTGTGTTACTTACTCTTTACATTTTAAGGATTTATTTTGAAAGGAGATAAAAACAAAATGAAACAAAAACAATAACCAATACAAGCACAAATATTTACTGTTTTTATGCTATGACGTCATAGCTTTATTTCTCGTCCTAGAATTCGAGCTGTTTTGTCATTTCAAGTGAAATAACTGCACAGAGAATAAAGCAAAACAAAATGAGTATGTATCGTTTTTCATCGTGACGTCATAGATTTTTCTTTTTTGGTTTTATCTTGGCGCATTGCGAGATTGAAGAGAGCGATAGCTAAGCAAATAATCACCGAGAAATTGAAAATAAATCAAACATGTCCAAGAGAAGTGTAATTGAGTTCATTTGTTTTTTTGCAATGAGATGTAAATAAATAAATAATGAAAAAAAAAAAAAAAAAAACAAAATAATTTCAACTAAAAATATGTTACATACATTAGCAATTTCATCTAAATTGATAGATAGTCTTATAATTATGTTGATTAAGTCACGTTTGATGTTTCGCGCAATGACATTAATGGCTTCGTATTAGAAACATTATACATTTTTAATATTCCGGACATCAACCATGTAATTACGGTTTTTGTTGTCCCTTAGAGCTGAGAGATGGTTCATTACGATGCACATTTAACATAAACGACACGTTTCCAATTAATTTTAACTAACATTCAAAAAGGAGAACTGAAGCAGTTAATCCATCATCAGTGAATTTAGACTTTTGAACTTTGGCATTTGAAAGTGCGCATGTCTCTTAATCCTTTTTCCCTCCGCTTTCCCCACTGCTGTGCCAACAGCGAACAACGAAACCATTACTTTGTAATTTTCTCAAATGATACCGAGAATATGTTATCCTTTCTCCGTACCAATAGAACAGAGCCTGTTTCGATTAACGGATACACAGGAAAAAAAAACCTTTCGCTTTGGCATTTTCCTTTTTTGTTTCAAACCAAGTAATCAAAAGTAAAAGCATTTAATTGGTTTCTATTGTTGACTTTGGATTTCTCTGTTGTTCACCGCAAAATTGTGGAATTTTCTTTCTTTCTTTATACCCTACACCACTTATGATACAGGGCATATTAAGTATATGTAACAGAAGCAGCAGATGCGCTTAAAATAGACCCACCACCCATCCATTAGGCCTGTTTGTCCATGTAAGTTTGTGTTCTAGCTATGGGACTACATTTTTGAGATATTTTGATGAAATATGGTACACTGACGTGATTCGACTCAGGGACAAACGCTACGGAAAGCGTTATATAAGGCACTATTCTGAAAAGTTGTTGTTGTATGGAGAAAATCTGTACTGTAACTGTGCCAAATTTGGACCAACTCGGCCTAGTTTTTGCATCCTATCCTAAGGTGGACGAATGCTATTGAAAATGGTTCGGATCGATCCAGTTTTTCGACCACTCCCCATATAAGGCCCTATTCTGAAAAGTTGTTGTTGTATGGAGAAAATCTGTACTGTAACTGTG
>CCAG010014031.1:0-44800 GCA_001077435.1 Glossina morsitans morsitans | reverse complement strand
CGCCGCAATCGTGATATGTTTACTTCAAAAACTTTGATTTTGGTCCAGTGAAGGGAATAACATCTAGCATGTCGCGTAAACTCACCGGTTTCTAGGAGAAACATGGAGAAAGAACGTTTATTTTTCCTCAGACGATTAGCGTAATAAACTTGCGAAGCTTGGAATCTAACAAATATGCTGTCTATAATGGTTGCCTGCAAAAACCTTGAAGTGTTTCATGGGCTTCCGGTTGGAAGACTGAGCGTTTTTACGGCCCATGGCAGGAGTTTCTCAAGCGAAGACTCCTTCATTACTTTTATGAACCTAATGCCCATTATGCAACAACAGATTTATAATTGGAAATCTTATAAAAACACGAAATGAGTCCGGAATTTGTCAAGTAGGGGGTCCAAATGGATTCCTAGAAAGAGGAGTGCAGGGTCTATTGCCTCATGTAGGCTGTTAGCTGTCTGCAACAAATTAAGTAAACCAATTAGTTGATGATGATAACGTTCGCGCGTCGTCCGCGACATTTTTGTCGTCGTTGAAATGAAAAATACAAGAAGTAAACATTTGGTCCGCATATGAAGGACAGAGCTGCCTCTAAGGCATGCGTGGCTTTGAAAAAGCAAGAAGAAGGTAGCGTTTGGCCAGCATATGAAGCATAATGCTGTCTTCAATGCATGGGTGGCTGTGAAAAAATAGAAAGAAGGTAGCCCTTGGTTAGTATATGTAGCATGTAGCTGTCTTCATTGCATGGGTGTCTTTGTCAGACGATTTGCACACTTTGCAAGGATACCTAAATTCATTGGGTTGCGAGCTAGTTCACGCAGGCATAATAAAAGCTACTTATGCGTTAAGTTTATATGTTAACATATGTACAGAGACAATCCGTATACTTATTAATTACACATAACCCCATTTTGCTTAGACAGATGTGAGGGCGCGCTACGTATTACTCATAATCGGTATAGGATTACTTTGCCTTCTGCTGTGCGAATTGAACAGACCATGATGTATTTATCTAGATTTCAACGCATATAAGAATTGAATAAATTTTTCTTTAGAAAGCAAATAGGAGTGAAGAAGAGAAAAGATTATTTAGGGATATAGATGTTTGCCTGGTAAGAACAGTAAAGCAACCCTTGCGCTTGCAGCTACTCCTTATATTTTGCTTTAAATCATAGGTTTCTGATCTTAAACTCAGATGCGGGTGAATGCGAGTAAAATAAGCTTACAACGGTTTGGTTATTCGTTTAGATATAGAAACAAAAAAATGTTACAAAAACCTTTTTAAATTATTAAAGTGTCTCCTTAAGTCAAATCGAACAGCCACAGCAGAGTATGCATAGAAACCCGAGCGCGCATTAGTTGAGCTATAGCTCGCGTGAAAATGCATTAGCGAAGTAGAACTTCTTGTTCTTCTTTCTTCCTACTTTATAATTAGTGGCGAGAAAAAGCACATCTCAAGCTAAAAGCTTAAAAAATTCTTTTTATTGAACATATTTCCATTGGCTTATATCTCGTGTCGCAACGAGCTACCGTTTTACGTTTCCCGGCCTCACACCCTCGCTTACAATTAACTCAATTTCCAAAAAAAGGACTTCTGCCAAAAGCAGAGTAAGCAGTTGATACATGACTCGCATATAGGCACACATCTGTATATGTATTTACACATATGCACGCGCACGCAGCCACACGCACGAGCATATTTCATAATTTTGCACACACATACACACGCACACACACACTTGTGTGTGTGTGTGTATAAATAATAAATCACTTTGAGATTTCCCACAATACTCATAAAATAAATAATAAATTCTATCAAAAGTTTTTGAAAACAGGGAAGAGTAAGATGAAGAGAAGAAAATGATGACGAAGAAGGAAGAAGGAACCGAAGGAAACGAGAAAGTAGAAGAAAAAATTAACGTCAGTCTTAATTGTAGCTGGAAAAGGCCACAACGTATACATGCACTCAGACGTACCACTTTGCACACTCACATAAATTGCAATTTAGGTCAAATTGTAAAAACTTTCTATAGTAAACTTTAAAGACAAACAACACAGACGCGTACACAAACACAAATGCACACAAACACGTACGGCACATAGAACGCAGACCGACCGAGTTTTTGATTGCATACAATATTAAGTTTTGTGTCAACCAAGAGAATGAATCACGAGAAAAATCTGCCAAATGAAGACAAATGGAAACCCAAAAAAAAAAAAAAAATAAGAAAATGAAAGAAACACAACTACAATAACAACAACAACAACAAAAAACTTGAAGAGGAAAATTAAGGGAGGAACGGAAGATGAACCGAAAATAAAAAAAATGAAAAAAATAAAAGAAAACCTGAAGATAATACATTAAAACAATTGCCTGAGTTTGCACTCTTATCAAGTACAACAACACCAACAATGACAACGCAAACTAAGATAACACTTCTTTAGGCAACTATTATGAACTTAAGCTCTCGGTCCCTTTTGCTTTATTGTAGCGCGTGTACATGAGTATCATCTGTTGGATCTGTGTAATTGTTGGTCCATTTGCTCTTCCGTGCGGCTGATGTTCTTTAAAGCAGTCAAGTGTTACAAACACCTAAGAAAAAGTAAACTTTCCACATCTGCCAGCGAATGCTAAGCCTTTCGTTTTCTTCTTTTTCTTTTTTTTATTATTTTTTCAAATGACTATTTATTTTATTTTTCGCAAATGCACTCTTGGGCACTCGCTCTCTGATAATCCTAGAAATTCAATAAAATGTTCGTATGCCTTGTGATGCCTTGTGTAACCTAACAAAATTTACTTTTGCTAACAAAAATATAATCAGATGAGCAAATGCAGCCTTAAAGCAAGTCAAAGAAACATTTTTCACTTCCGCTTACAACAAGAATTACAAAATTTATACGACGGCAACAAAGGCAGGACGAAAAGATGTAGGCACCATTGCGCCAGCATTATTGTCTGCATCGCACAACATGAGTCTAGTTTATAAGTTTAATTTATTTTAAAAGCCGGAAACATTTCAAATCGACGTCGTACGTCGTTAGAGTACGATGCTGCTGCAGTAATGCTTTGCTGCCACTTGTAGCAAACGCCATAAATATACGACTTATTATAACTGACTTAAGGTTTGAGTATTTTTGCTATTGTTTTTGTTGTTATTGTTGCTAAAAGTTTTCAATTTCTTATCTCCATCAGTTAGTTCTACTTCTCACCCCTTTTTTGCTTCTTGCTCTTCTTGTGGATGACTCTTAAATCATGTCACAGTTTTGTTGCTGCCACTTATCGATGGCAATCGTACACAATTGCGTTTCACTAAATGCTAAATAAACAGAATTAATCCTTAGAGACTAAATACAACCACAAGGTAAATTTTCGAAACATAAAACGCAACAACAAAAAAAATGCTATTTTATCTCAAAGCAACAAACCTTTAATCGTTAGTAGAAAATGGCAAGTAAGAGTAAATTACAATTTTCATATCCATCACATGGAGCATGATATGTTGTTAAGTTTGTTATAACATAAATTTTTCTAATGCGTACGAATAAATCCACTTTTCCAAAGCGAGTAGTCGAGTCACGATCGTCGTCATCATTAATCAGTCAGTGCTGTGATGATGTAACACGTGCTGTTTCACAAGCAAATAAAAAGGCTATAGTGTGCCGTGTCGAACGGAACCATTTTCAATAGCGTTCGGGCCTCCTTCGGCCAAAACACGTCAGTGTATCAATTTTCTTATCTCGACGATGAACAGACGCACAGACAAGTTTCGACCGAAGATTGATTCAGAAAGTGCTTCTGGGTGTTACATACATTTGCAAAAATTTAATATACCTTTGGACTACAAGTGGGGTGTGGGATATAAAAACTGGTTATCGAATTCTTCTGGGCCACGGCTTTTTATTATATGCCCTACACTAACCTACACTCATTCATATAGCTAGTTTTCAAAATAAGGCTTTGTATGGGATATGAAAGTGACTCGATCCGAACCATCTTCAATAGCATTCGGCCAAAAAATTTCAATGTACCAGTTTTCATCAACATATCTCAAAAGTCACGGTCTATAGGTTGAAAACCAGAAAACAAGACGAAGGGACGGACAGACACCAGAGCAAGCTTACATCGAATCAGAAAGTAGTTCTGAATAATAAAGATTTGGTCTATTTCAAATCCTTCCGAATGTTACATATATCAACACAAACTTAATATACCATTGTACCAACAATTGTTGTACGGTATAAAAAAATCACAGCAAGACGGTGGAAGGTAGTCTCATCAAAAATACCTCTTTGCAGCAAAAAATTATTATACCGTTCCCTAAATATACTTTCTTTTTATTAATGCGAAAATTTCTAGAAGTCTTCAATGGTTGCGAAATATTTTGTACCCGGAATAGTTTGCAACACCCAAAAAAAATCTTTTCACGGAAGTATTCGTTCATCTCTCTCTCTCTTTGTGTACTCTACTATTCCAAAAAAAGGGCGGGTGGACTTTTTCTGTTTACACTAAACGCATAGATTTTTCATGTCATTCATGCATCGTTCATAACTTACACTTACGAATATCTTCCCCCATCTTTTCGGTCACTTTAAGCAGTCTTTTTTATATTTTGTTCTTGACGATTTCTAAGCCTTCATCATAAATCGACGACTCACTCTTCTCCCTCTCACTTCTCACTTCTTCTCCCTCTTATACTGAGTACAAGCAATGCTGAATCACTAACCACATGTTTCTGGCAAGCAACGGTAAAGGTGTGAAAACAATTTCGAACTTAACTAGCAAAGATACCTACCAATTACCTTAACTGAGCTTTGTTAGGTAGCTAGGATTGAGATATGGTTGAACTTGGAAGCCTACGCCGTCCATATAAGGAAACGTACAAGTTTTTTGTGGATTCTTCGCGAATCTAAATGAAAGTATGTTTCGAAGAAGCTTTGCAAATTCACAAGTTGCTTTTCGCAACTGTTTTAATCAAATTTTTGAAAGTTTGTAACTGGAGGAAAATAATCAAATTCGAGACTCTGGCGCGGCGTGTTAAACGTTACAAATTACCTACTTTTCATGTTTCACGTAAACATAACTACGTCAAATAAAGGTACTTGCATTTATTTTGATATTTCGACACCTATTGATGAAAAGAGGTGATAAAGTAACTATCAGTGTTATATGAATAAATCGTTAACAGAATAAAACGATTTTGAGTCTGTTAGAAAGGAAATTAAATTTCTTTTTTTGTTAATGTTAATTGCTTTGTTAATCTGAAATTTTTAAAAATTTGGTAAAAATAGTACCGAAGAGCAGAGTTTGAAAGGTATTTTCATATCGATGCCTGAGATGTCCACAAAAATTTTATATTTTGCATTTCCTAGTTTGAACGGAGTAGGCTTCCAACAGTATGTTAATCTTAACTATTTCACAGAGCGCTGTTAGGCCTTGCAAAGCAAAGTCTTTGCTAGTCAAATCCGAATTTGTCGTCACAGGTCTTGTTATTATCTTTCTGCGCTTTTCAGGTTTTCTGATCTTTAAGCATAAATGTGCAAATTACAAATAAACGATATATTTGTGCGTGGGATGTTGTTCAGCAGGTCACTGAGCATTGTTATTATGATAACAGATTACAAGGGTATAAAGGGGGAACTTTTAACAACTGCCTGAAAGTATAAAAGAAAAGTGTATAGAAAGTTGAGGAAATTATAATTGCATTGCTTTCATTCAATTTGATGGAAAGTAAGAAAAAGTAAATCAATAAAAAGGATTTTCTTTGTTCTTATTAATCAATTTCACTAAATTACATTACAAATACATTACAATTGCGACAATATTTATTATATTAAAACATGTAAGAACATGCAACAATAGTCGGGTAATGCGGACCTTTAAATACCCTACACCATATTGCCTAACACAATTCGTATTTTCGTCATCACCATATATCAAAACTTACACTTTTCCGCTCTACAAAGGATTAATTTATGAGAAAATCCTTGTTAAGGTAGGATCCAAAAAAATGGCCGGGATGGTCGAATTTTGATGCAGTTAATACATTTATGTTAATTTACTATTATGATGCAATTTTCCCCATGAAGCATTGAAAATTATACCTTTTTGTTGTATGAACTTTAGTTTTCGTCATATGAGAGGGGTTCAAAAATTGCTCCAGCCGGTCCAAGGCTTTCATACCAATTTAGAAGACTACTAATTAGCTATTTTTGCCGAGAAGTTTTGAAAAATCGCAGTTTTTTTTCTTATTCTGAAAAGTCTTTATATGGGGAATGGTCGAAAAAGTAGACCGATCGAAACCATTTTCAGTAGCGTTCGTTCTTGGGCCAAAACATGTCAGTGTACCAAATTTCATCAAAATATCTTAAAAGTGTACGATCTGTAGCTTGAATACAAATTTACATGGACGGACATTAGACGGACAGACAGGTTTAGATCAATTCAGATTATGATTTTGAATCGATTGGTATAATAAAAGGTGGGTCTATACTAAGCTTTGCTGCGTGTTACTTACATCCGAACTAACTTAAAACACCTTGTACCAGAAGTTGTGTAGGGTATAATAACATATTAATAATAATAAATAATAATAAAATAACATATTAATAATTTATCTTCAATTTGTTCCATTTTCTAATGCTACGTCTTTTTTTGTACATTTTATTGTATAGGTCTCGTAACTTAACAATGCTGCTTTAAGGAAAAATTGATATTAGAGAGCTCTGTTGTTACTTTCGAAGGCTTTTTTATACCCAATCATCGAAGGATGAGAAGAATATTCATTTTGTGAAAACGTTTGCAACATCGAGAAAGAAGCCTCAGTGATTCCCCGAGAATACATGCTCTTGAGTGGATCATCAAATTGGTAACCTATTTAGGCCGAGTATTTTTAGCATAGCGTTAATGTGTATAAACGATTTAGTCGCGGCGAATATAATTTTCTTACTTGTTTTGGTTCACCTCATCAAGTAGGAAATGGTTTTTAAGAGAAATTTTGCTCAAAATTTTCTTGACTTTTTTCGTATTTTGGCAAGAGAATGTTCGTTTACCATGCTGCTATTGTAGCTGTAGAGTTTCCTTTCCGTACAACATTCAAAGAACGAAAGTTGACTGAAAGGGTTCCGCCCTAAGTAGGACGAGAACATTTTCTTTGCTATAAACTGCCCTTTATTCATCAATGTGATCCTTTTCAAGAACGATACATTTTTCAATGTCCTCAATATACTCTTCAGTTTCATCTTAAACCAAGACTTCTCTCCTACAGATACTTTTGAGATTTCTCTCTAGAGAATACGAGATTTCGTTCTGGAGAATATGATGCGTGGAACGGCAAATCGATTTTCGTTCATTCAACATAATATGCCCATAATTATGAAAGTGGTCTAAGTCATATATTTCTTGTTTCGAGACATGTAATGATTTGCATTTGAATAAATTAAAAAATATTTCTATATCATGCGATATTTTAATTTAGAACTTTATTGGTCTTGATTAATGGAAATTTATTATGAATATGAAATTTTGTATGAATCTCATACATTCCTGTGCACTTCTTGAAGCGGTAGTTTCATCTCATATATACATTTGGACATTGACATCATGGAAATTGTGGAAACACAAGTTGAATACGTAAGTATTTCGCTTATAATAAGCTAACGAAACAGAGAGTTTTGGGTGCGGGAGTGCTTTTTGCAAAAGTAAATGAGAATCCATGATATTCTCTGGGATTCCCCTTTTGCTTTTTTCTGCTCCTCTGCAAGACAGTTCCTAGCCCGTTCGGCATTCTGCAAACGTAAATCTTGGCTTTGTCTAAGATATAGTTCCTTTTCCTCATTCATGCATGCTTCGACTGCTCCCTTCAGTAAATCGCATTTGCGGCATATTTCTTTTAGAGCAGTACGGAACTTTAAATTGAATTCGGTATTAAATAGTTTCCTGTGGATTCACTCCTTAACATATGATTGGTACATACAGGCTATATATGGAGTGTGACGATCTCTTGTGTATTTGACTTGGACCATTTTCATAATTAACACTAAGTAATGTTGAAATTACAATTAGTAACTAATGGGTCATTTTTGACGATATCGTAAAAATTACATTGAATTAAGTTACTTTTAAATAATGTGATGTGAAATAATTGACAAAACTCATGTTTTTTTAAATTTTGACTTAAGCCACTTTCATAATTATAGGCACACAGATGTATACATATATATACAAATGTAAACATACATATTTTTTTAATTGAGTTTTATAAGTGCGTACTAGCATTACCTGGACAGGAAGTACAAATTTAGGTAATGCCACGCTAGCAATGATTCACTGATCATCTTTATTTATTCATTCTTTTAAATATTTACTTATTAATAACTTTACTTATTTATTCAGTCGATTATTTATTTACTCTCTCATTTATTGATTGTTTCATTCTTCCATTCATTCATTTATTTATTTAATCATTCGTTTATTAATTCATTCATTCGATTATTCATTCATTTGTTGATGAACAGAAAAAAAACTTATATACAAGTACACGATTACGTTATCATATTATAAGCTAAAGATTAAATAGACATTTTTGAGTATAAAGAGAAGGCTTTAAAACAAAAACAAGAAAGAATTCATATAGAAATAAACGAACAAAGAAGAACAGAAAAGCAAAAAATTAAAAAAAATCGTATAAATATATGTCGAGGAGACGCAGCGACGCTGTTACCAAAAGTGCATTACTAAGTCGATGCAAACATGCGAACGCTTAGTAATCAACTATAGTGATACTGTTTCTTGACGCCCACTTCTCAGCTCTAACTACGCATTACAAATTAATCTTTCGCCTATGATAGGATAGAATTTATCGAATGCATCTCAAGGTTTCTACAGAATTTCATCGACTCTATGAATCGTTTATGGATGAGAGCGCGGTGCATCTTTAATGCCTAAATTTCTGAATCGGAAGCGAGAAAATCATTTCCTCGTTATTGATTGGCAGAAAGCATCGTCACCATAAATACTATAAAATTGTTTTTAGACGGGAAATTTTTGTTGACTTCGTCAAAGTGACCTTCTTTTTATTCATTCTTTAATAAGACCAATCCCTCAGGGTATGTCATATATTCTAGCAACACTGTGCCTACCAGAAGTGGTGGTCGCAAGTTACAGGGTGTCTGTCCAAATGATAGGCGCTGACTATAGCTACGAACAAGGGAGACTCTATTGAACTTAAGATTTGCTTCCGGGAAGTCTGACTTGCTGGTCACGATCCTTGCTTACTCGGCTACTCAGGCGGATACATCAAAAACTATAACAATTTTTCCAGACTTTTTGGCTCATTTCCAAAATGTAGCTTACTCTGAACTGGATTAATGAATCTCGCAATTATTTTTTTATTTTAATTATTTACGAATTATCATCATTTTTCAAATGTGCCATAGCAAGGCTTCATAAGTTAAATGTTGCCAAAGTTACGCGACCCCGAAAACATCTACAGGAGAGAAATTCACCAACTCTTGCAATTTCCTAATAGTTTGTTTGCATGTGTGGAAAGATTTGTACGATTTGATAAAATATAAGAACAAGTTAAATGGGTACGTGTAGCAAAACTATCTTGTTTTGTTGTTGTTGCCCCCACCAAACCCATTATTTTTGACTTAATAGGACAAACTAAGCAGAAGCAAAGCACAAGCAAATGTATATAAAAAAGGCACAAAATCATAAATTAGTTTTCGAAAATATTTCATAGCATACTTTTAGTCACATAAATATATTTACAAATGGCATCAATTCTCAAATAATTTCATCAAATATTTACCATTGAATTCAAACAACAATAGTTCAAGCAAGAAAAAAAAAAATCAAATACTGTTGCTACATAAATAATGACCATCGGCAACCAAATGGAAAAAAAAAACAAAAAAAAAAAACGAAGAGAAGAGAAGAGAAGAGAGGATGGAACAAGCAAGGATGAAAAAATGAAAAAAGGAAAAAGCGAAGGAAAAGAAAAAACAAAATCAATTCAGAAAATGAAAACTAACCAACTGAGCGTTTGCTTGTAATTGCAAGGGCAGTTTACGAGCCGTACACAAACGTGTATTATATCGGTATACGAATGAGTTCAGCGTTTAGAGACCGTTGTTAGTTAGAGTAACACACACAGAAAAGTAAATACAGGCCACAAACAATGCGAGAAAGAAAATCAACGTCAAGATTACCGTAGAATTGTTAGGAACAGAATTGAAAAAAACAAATGAAAACCTGAAGTAGTCAATACTACATTGACTCGCGCATATACATGCATACATTTAGAGGTTGTAGAACATATGTTGGTAGTTTAAAAACAACAAAAAGAACAACAACAACAAGAACAGCAGTAACATTACCCTAAGGTAATGCGTGTAAAATGTAACGACGTTTCATTTGTTTTCGATATGTTTGCCACAAATTGAAATTTTATTTTCAACAAAACTGTCCTGCAATACATACGGACATGCATATATATATATATATATATACATATATTTACGTAAGCAAAGCATAAACAGACGCACGCCTCACTTAAATAATGTTTTTCCAAGTTTTCGTTTATCAGGAGAATTTTTCAGTTTTTCGTTTCCTAACTTTCTTGAATTTTTTTATTATTATTTTCTTCCTTTTTTTTTTTGTGCATTGCTTTGAACTTTGTGCTGTAAAACGTTCTTTGCACGTACGAAAATTTCCTTTCAACTAATGGTGGATTTCCTGACAAAGTTCACATTTCAAAATGTAGTTTTGATAAAGTCATCATCATCATCATCATCATCATCACCATTAGTACGCTGTGTTATGGATGATGATGATATTTACGTATATATATATATATATATAGTTGGATGAGAAGCATCATCGATTTACAAACAGGAAATTAACAAAATTATATTTTTATAGAATTATTTCACACTAAACAACTGTCAGGATTTATATCGCATTAAAGCAATTTGAAAGGATGTGTTTTGCGAACAGGAATGAATGATGGATGGATGGATCGAAAAGCATTCCCGAGAAGCATTAAATCTTTAATTAAAACGACCAGAAAAGCAACGGAAAGCCATAACGAACGACCCAAAAAGATATTTTTTTTGCGTCTCTTCCTAATGGCTATTGAACGCTTTAGCCTTTCTATACGCGTTAAGGGTTAAATTTGTCGTAAATTCTTTCTAATATGAAACGTAAACTGTTGAGGTCACGTACGCTTTTCGTATAACTTCTCTTCTTGTTCTACTACACTTTTGTCATCCGTTCATTTTTAGTGAGTATACTTTTTTTTTGGTAATACGTTATCTTTGTTTTCTCTATGCTCGTGAGAAGTAATTACTAATGATGCTTCCACACAACTCATTTATAAATCAAAACGAATATTGTTAGGAGCGATGTTTGCCATTAGCTGCTTCTGGCAACAGAAAACTTATTACAGCTTCAAATAGAGATTTCTGCGTTAACCGTTCGCTTTTCAATCTTATGCTCTTATTGTCAAACAACGAGTCAACTGCTATTTGATACATCAAGATCAATTATTTTTAATTAATACTTAAGAGCATAGCATAGGAAATGAAACATGAAAATCAAAGATATGTGAAGCACGCACAACAAAGTCGGGCTGCAGTAAAAGAAATTTGAAATCGCACGAAAAGCGTTGCTTACTTAGGCCGCCGTAACTCTTTCTCACATGCAGAATTACACAAGATTTTTATTTATTAATATCGGTTTGAATTTATTTCTATATTGATATTAAAAATGACTGGGAAAATGATGACAATGTCAGCCTTTATTAAAAGAAAATGTTTTTTCAAATTCATTGTTTGGCTGTTAAACCAGATGATTGGCTTTACTATAGGGAACTACTACTACTTGTCTTAATTAAAAGTTCAGTACAGAGTGAGCAAATAAAATGACCGACAGGCGGTCAAGTAATAAACAAAATTGGAAAGTTCATATTCATTGGCCTAACAACAGGACAACTTTAATTTTTCAAATACTAGTTTCTGACTTTGTCGGTAGATGTCAACAAACAACTTGAAGCCTGAAATGAACTCAAAAAATTATATTGTCTCTGCACCGAATTCACATCTTAGCAACTCTCTGCTGTCCAATCCATATTCAATTTGATTTTATTCACTACACGGATGACATTTGAGCGATCCTTTCGAGTAAATGCTTTAAGCCAAGTTCATCCTAAAACCTGTATTGAAATGGAGTTTTGTGCATATTTTAGGTAAGAGATGATCAGTTCTTGTCTATACACTAATTGAAAACAGCTGTAAATTATTGGAAAAGTAACTTGTGAAGAACTCGTTTCGATGGCGTGCTGGAAATTGCTTTGGTTTTGTCGGCATAAAGTTGTGTTGGTTACCAACTTAAGATTGTAACAAGTCGCGTTTTGAATCGAGCCGTTGTCATGGCGTAGGATAAGACTTAACCAGTCTAGCTCATCGCAAGTATGGGCATTTTAGGAGCCAATCACATTAGCAATGACGTGTGGATTATATAGACTAGCGAAGTGATTAGCGTATTCGGGCAAAGAGGTGTTATACTTCATAGGGTTATTCATAAGAAGACATAGAATTGAATTGACGGAGAGAGGGCCTAAACTACTCAACTTGAAATCGTATAAGCCATTAAAATAACGAATATATTCCTCGCTTTCAGCATGGTTTCCTAACCGGAAGATCAACCTCACGAACCTCTTAGAGTTTCGTAGAGCTTTTTTAGTAGCTCTCGCACGGATGTCATATGCACTGATTTTAGTAATGCGTTTCGCTTAGCCACAAGTCATAAATCTTTAAACGGCAAGTCTTTGACTTCCCTTTATACTTAATGAAATGGATAAGCCAGGTCCTGTTTAATACGATCACCTTTGATCAACTCACAGTGACGTGACGTGTCCCTCATGGTGGTCACTTGGGACCATTTGTTTTTATCCTACTCATCAATGATCCGTCTTCGGTAATTAAGTCCAGCCATATCGTACACAGAGGATGTTAAACTGTTGGCTTCCTTTGCTTTGGAATCGCCTTCGCATCTCCTTCGATCTGATCTAGGGCTCAATAAAGTTTATGAAATTGAATTTAGAAAAATATAAGAAGCTTTAATTCTCAAAGGGGACTCCATTCACTGCTGATTATTTCCTTGGTTCACAAATATTCGAATATGTAGATCCGTTCATGGACTTAGGGGTTTTTTTCATTGTAATTCCGTCTTTCCTTAAATAAGACTACAGCAATCCTTGACGACCCTTACGTTACTAAAAAAACCTATATGTGGGCTTAGTGATGTGCTTGCTTCCTTGAGTATGCGCCTGCTGTGGTCACCCCTCTATAGACGCTATGTAGATTTAAAGATTTTTTTAAAACTAACTAAGTTTTGCTTATGTAGGCTACAAAAGATGCGTTGTTTATATTGTAGGTAAGAAACGTGAAATAGAAAATTACTGGGCGAAAGCGACGGGCTACCTCGGCATTTAGCTCAAGCAAGTACTTTGCTATTTTCGGCAGCTTTAACTATCTGAATTACATATGAAAATTCTTTCATCTTGATAAATAGTAAGAATTACACGTTGCAGTCAATATTTCAATTGAAATTAGTTGCTTCGTGGCATCACGTAACCCCGACACAGGCGCAACGGAACCTTTTTCACCTCAATGCGAACTTTTCACTCCATATTCTCATCTGCGCTTTGATCAGTTTCCTCTTCAAACAGTTCGGCTACAATTTATCACTGAACACGCGCAGAGAGGATTTCGTTCGACTTTTGCAATGGGGGGCTGAGATTTTGCTGGAATACTTTTTGCGCATTGTTCATTTTCTGAACGAAGGGGTCTGATTCATCTTTTGTTCTTTGATAATATATTATTCTTAGCATTGATCGATAAAGCCGTAATACTTACCGATATGGTAACTGCGGCTGCGCCCACGACAAATATGTTTGTTCTAAATCACAAATTAATCGACTGTTCAACCATAAACACTATTTCTCCTTTTCATCCTTCCCTATGCTTAGCTGTTAATATAATCATCATCACATTTGCATGCATAGCTAAAATCCCTTAAGTGCCTGGTCGTACAACAAACAAGAAGCGGAGCATCTTTTCTTCGAACTTTATGATATTTAGGGCCAAATTGTTATAAAATTCTTACATATAGTGAAATTTTACGGCCTGATAACATGTAAGCATCATTATTTTGCATCTAGGCGAAGGAGAAGCTCTAGGGCTAACGGCAGTCGTTTCAAGAGCACTTATTTGTTTCCTGGATCAAGACTTACCGACATCGCTCAACTCGGAGAACAAAGGATGCTGGCCCTTATTGTAATCCAATTTTGCATTCCAAGCGCATTATACTTTTATTACTTCATTCTGTTTTAGGTGAGAGCCGCTTGTTAATTGCGATGTTATTCCCTCGTACACGGTTTAATTTTTGATTATGTTACTGTAACTATCTTTTTGCGGTTTTTAAGTTAATATCATTATAATTCACTACAATTTCGATCGTTATTTTATTCTGAGATTCTCCGCAAATCTTCTAAAGACTAGAGCAAGAGTCTGTTTAAAAAGAATAACAATAAAAGAAGAACCACAAAAGAGAGGGCAGTCTCACTTCTCCCTACTTCTTTTGGAAGTGTGTCGATGTTGACCGATTGACTGATTGCGAACAGGGTCGTCCTAAATTCTAGCTCAAGAAAAACATCGTTTATTCATCCGTCCAATTTAGCGGTGCGTTCGCACGTAATAATGAATAAGTACACACCAATTTCACTAAGCCCCCATATTTTTGTCCATCTGTCCATTCTTCCGATTGTCACTCGATTCATCGTCCTTCCCTCCCTTTGCCCAAGCATCTGCTTGTCCATTCGTCTGTCAGCGGCATTAGCCGCCCATCCAGAATTTCCTAGAATCTGAACATAGCTTAGTCTGTCGTTTTTCACTGCTATTTATCGATATCTTATCGAATTTTATAAATTATCAAAACAAGGAATTTTCCTTCTAACTAATCCTCAACATAAAGCGAAATTTCGCTTTAGTTTTGAAAAAATCTTATTATCTAATGTATTTTATTTCTCTCCAATGGCCAACGAGGGGGTTAGTTGTCCAAGATTACAACTGTTTGTGGGGATTACAAATTTTTTCATGTTATTTAATATTTTTTGCAAAAACTTTTACACTAAAATTTTGGTTAGGAAATAGCAGAAAAACAAAAAAAAAAAACCCTGAAAACTAAGATAAATACCCGCGAGGTATTTTAATTAAATATTTATTGTTGTTATGGCGATACGAGCCCTTATCAGTTCTCCGTCCAGTTGTTTGTAGAAATCACACGGGGCGAAAGAATGATAAGGGTACGAATACACCGGCAATTTAATGCGCTAAATTTTTTTTTTTTAACTATAAACTATATGAATATAAAATAAAATGAAATAGTTATACATAGAAAATTATCCCGTTTTCTTTTTTTTCCACATAACGTAAATTGAATACAATTATGCATAAACGATGAAAGCAGAATGTTCGTACATTTACCACAACATGAACGGTGAGTAAGTAAGTAAGCGGTTATGTGGCAGTATGATCGTCATGTTGTATGCGGATAGAAAAAAATAAAATGTACATAAAAAAAAAATCGATATTTCCGGTTTTAAGTTTTGGTTCTTTGCTGCTTTTTTGTCTCTTTCTCTCTCGTGCAATTTTCAACAATAATTATTTTTATTTAATCAACACTGAGCTCTGGTTAAAGTCAATAGTTGAAGAAAAAAAGTTGATATAGCAAAAAAAAAAGAACAAAAAAAGATTCAAAGAGTCATTTATTCGTGTGTTACATACGTATATGTGACAGCATATCCGTAGTTTTCGCACTTCCGTTACCACCAGCATTAGTTTAAGCGAACGTTATGTACGGTGTGACTTAAAACTTGTCAATCAATCATTTGAGGTCATATATACATATCAAAAAAGCAACAACAACAACAACAACAACAACAACAACAAACATAGCCGCAACTATAATAACCGAACAGTGGAAAACCCTATAGCAGTTTATTGTAAATTGGTTGTGACTGAGCTTTCATATGCAACCGGACCGACATAGTACATACACACACAAACGCGTGCCTACATATCTCTAGTGCATGCACATGCACCCTCACTATGATTGAATGCGTATATGAATGTGGATAAGAGCTTAAGGGTTATACATAAATCTATGCAAGAGTACAGGTTTTCTCACAGTTTGTATATGTGTGTGTAATATATGAAAAAAATATCTGAAAACTAAAAGAATTTTTATTGTATTGCCTGCGATGCGAACAAAAGAGCAAAAAAAAAAAAAAACAAAAAGATGAAATTTGTAAAGCGGCGAAAAAACGCCGCAAAAATATTCGTTAAAAAATAAACATATGCTCAGTATTATGCTCAGGCTTGTCCGCTCTCCGCAACCAAGCAAGCAAGCAAGCAAGCATACAAGAGAATGCAGTTAAAAAAAAAAAGAAAACATAAAATATTTGCGGTATTTTTAGTTAAAATGTCACATTCAATAAAGTTTTTAATATATTTTCACCATCAAATGAAAGGTATCTTTATCTCGCTATTACAAGCGCCGATACACACACATTTCAACGAAACTAATAAAAAAAGGAAATAGTGAAAAAAAGAATACCTTCCTTGGTCACACTACTGGCCGGCCTGGCCTCTCGTTCAATTTGTTTTTATGTTTTGCTGAAATGTTGTTAATTTTATAAAATCATGTTTTTTTTTCTTTTTTCTTTTTCTATAAACAACATAAGCTTTGCTTCTTTTTTTTTTTTAGTCACCATTACTGGACAAAACTTACAATTCGTTTTCTCTATCTTCTTTCTTTTTCTCTGTCTCTCTCTGTATAAACGACCTTTTGTGATCCATGATTTTCAAATTTACATAACTTAGGCACACATTTAGTTTCTTCTTTGTTGCTTTGAATTTTAAATGCTTTCCAAATACTCGTAAATTATTCAATATTTAACAAAATGTAATCAGTACCGTTTGCTATTGAATTCATTTTGCTATTCGTTCGTTAAAAGGTGGGGTATACACTTGCTGTGATGTGGGGTTGGTTCTCATGAAGGTTATATATATAGAGTATGTATGTATAGATCGATTGGAACCAACAAGTAGTTTCATCCGCAATTTGTTGATGAAAATGTTTTAAAACAACTGATTAGAAGAAGGCAGATTCGCCATCTGATGGGCGATTCGGGATTCCTCTACAAACGTTGGGGAAATCTGCATTCCATTCTATCATATAAACGCTAGTTACTTCATTTTCTCGTTTCAATCGGCTCTTGAATACTTCGAGGTGATAATGATGACTTTCGCTGATTTTTCGACAAGATTAACACATCAACAAACGAAATTCAATCAATTTTGTCGAATGTCAATCGTTGATTGGACCTCAAACCAGGATCACTTGAACCATATAAACCCGCTTTACTTTTTCATATGTGGCTTTGGAAGACACAGTAAATAAAAAAACGACTTTGGAAGAAGAAGCCGTATGCAGACACAATGAACAGAAAATGATAGCGAAGAAGGGGCTGTAAGCAGACGTAATAAATAGAAAATGATTGCGAAAAAGCAGACGTATGCATCACTCGATACCCATTAGTTATGAAACATTAAAACGGTAAATGTTTGCAAAATCGAAGAAATAGCTTTCAGGAAATTTTTTTAACCCCCTATAGAGCGATCAGTTGCGTTAAGAATTAGCCAAATATACGTAGCTGGGTCTGAGCTAAACTTAACTTATAACTTGCAAACAACTATACATACGTCAGTAGTTGCAGAGGATTGTGGGTAAAACGATACAAACCAATAAAACCTGATCTACTTTAGTCGACTTTCAATGAAGAGATTAAGAGATTGATATAACTTTATATTTCTGTATAACTTTATCTTTCTGTAGCAACAAAGAGCATGTGTCACAAACAAGGTATCAAACCACAAGAAGAATTCTTAGAGAAGGCGTACATCGAAGTTGTCTTGGTTGCTGTAGTTTTCATGGATTTTTCACTTAATTAGGCACAACTGTACACCCTATTTTGATTTTTCTCAAAATCTATGCTTTAATTTTATTCGTAATTCAAAGGTAGGCAGATATATGGGTGCTTGACCCAATTCGTGCTCGCTATAATCATTTCGATAAGCGAAGGAGTCTGAAAGACAAAGTCATACCGTGACTCTCGCGTACATGGCGGTTAATATATAGAGCCACTAAGCCGGAAGCGCAACAAGTGGTAGCTGAAGAAACTGTGCGCGAGAGTGACAGTAATATCGCTCTCAGCGGCAGGTATAAGCAAACTTTCAAACGTAATTCATAACAGCAAGTGATCAGGCGTTTGCACCAAGCGGCAAAGCCAATCTCCTACAGTCAGAGGCAGTCGGGTGGCAAATTTCGTACCTACGACACGCCAGTACAATGTGACGCAGAGCATAAATGTTATTGCTATCAAAATGCTTTGATTACTTGCACTATATACAAAAGTGAGATTACGGAAGTAGATGTATAGACTTAAGCGAAATAATTGAAGACGTTAGCACTAAAAATGCCGACGTTTTGTATATACATCTTTTTACCAAAAGGGTGATTTCCTTATTTTTGTTCGACTTGTCGAACAATTGTAGCTGTAATAAGCTGGTCGGGACTATTTTCGGAGTGAACATAATAGTTAGTTGGCTCAAAAATATCTCTAGGAGATCGAAAGTTGTAGACACATACCTCAACCTCGATCAAGGAGTGTCTATGTCAAATATCAGGTTTCACGACTTTCGCAACTCAGCAAAAATTGGGGATCAAAACTATTCTTTTTAGTAGGAATATGCATTTGTCTTAGTCACCTCGAAAGCCAGACCACATACGAAAATAGTGATTACAGATATTTAAAAGTATTTTCATATCAATAAACCGCTATTTCGAAGATCGAAAGTCAAAAAGGATCAAAATGGCGTATTCGTTAGTTATAGTGTTAAAGAAAGTGAAGGGACTCACAATGTTAAACTTTGTGGAATGTATTATAAGATATAACTGTGTAATAATAATAGATATTGACTCTCTGCGAGCAAACGTATGATGTGCTTTTCGATTCATTGGCTTTGAATGAAAAAATTTTCAAGTGAATTTTTTATTTCGCTTTCTTCTAAGACCGTCTTTTATCGTTCCTTAAGCGACCTTGGTATTTGAGAGTCATATTTGCGCACCATACACCGACCAATTTACATATAATCTTTGCACCTTTTAAATAATTTATGATTTTATTGCGGGCTCACTAACTGAACTTTGAATTTCATTGTCTTTCATTATAAGAAAATTTTCGCTTTAAATAGAAAATTGGAATAAATTTTGATTTTGCATAGAAATTGAAAAGATTCGAGTATAAATTTTTTGTTTTTTTTTTTGCCACAGGGCATGGGAGTCGTATAATGACTTTACAAACAACAAAAAAAAAAACATTAAGATAAAAAATATGTTAATTTCATCATTCCATTTGCATACATGTATATATACATACGCCCTATAGTTCTTACAAAATGTACTTATTTCCGATTAGCTTAAGATTTATAGGCAATTTATATGTAAGCTCGTCTGCTCATTTAGCCTTATGATCCTATTCCAAACTAATTGATAGCCATCGATAGTCAGTGCTTAGTGGGTCGATCTTTGGTGTGTGTTCATGAATTGTGCGAACGTAACGAGAAACATCAGCACGTTATCGGTGAAAATATGAAAAAATTCTGGATAGTTTTACTTTCTTCTGTATTACATGGGTGTGTCTGTTAACAGATTGCGGCCATTTTTTAAACTCGCATTTTTAATCAATCACATATCAGCTTTCTATCTTCATTTTCGCGATTGTGCCAATTAACGAAAGTTACCTGGCAAATTGACGAGTTTCACCAAAATAGAAAAAGTGGGCGTGTTCCAGTAATTTGCTGCATCATATCGTTAAAAATCCTTACACATGTAACACTTCACTTAAAGACGTCGACTTTCTTATAACGAATTTTTCCATTCCATGGAATAGTTGCAGTAAAGTGAATTTTCACAATTCGTTGATTACCTCTTTTTGCATTGAATGAAATGGAAGGGAACGTAACGTTTTTTCTTTTTATCAAAAGACTGATTTGAAAGTATTTCGTAAGCCCGGGGTCAAATTTGAAAAGCACTACACTTCACAAAAGATATTTTTATAACCGGCAGTTGATACAGTAGGACCAACACTTATAACACACCCGTGACGTGGTCATGAAAGACCGATATGTATAACGTGGCTGAGATATGTTGACCGTGCTCGTAAAACACTATGAAAGAGTCCCGTATAACATGCTAATAAACCAAATCTCCATCTTGTGAAAAAAAACAGACATTTGCTATTCAACGCCCATAGAAGTTGTTGTCATGTAGTGCGTGTCTCAAGGCTCACCGTGAATTAAAGTTCTTTTTAATATAAGTCATAGGTCAATCGCTTTGTGGATACGAAAGGCTCTTTTATTTGCATAATCTAAGATAACATGGATTTACTTAGTACCGCACAGATCGACTCTGTCATGTTATAGGGATATCTATAGTATCTTGACTCTTTCTTAGGAAGTTCCTTAAGTATTTTTCAAAAAGTTTTCTAAAGCAGTTTTCTTCTTATTCGCTTCTCTGAGAAACGTAGTTTGCTAAGCGTGTGCGAGCCTGTACTAAAGAGGAGGCTGGCAGTAGAATCGCCTTAGGATGAATTTGGCTTTTTCTGCTTACTTACACAAATCATGTAGAATTAATTTATTCGAAAAAAACAAATGTTTATAAATTCCATAAATATTCGTAAAATTCAATTAACAGTGTAGTCAAAATAATCTTAATTAAAGTATCGTAAAGCATAGAAAAAAAGAAAAAAGGAAATATCATAAATCTCTCCATCTCCGTCTCTCTCTCTCTCTCTTTCTCTCTGTCTATGTCGGAGTCTTAAAATCCATTTATATGTATATAATAAAATTGTATATAATTTATGCAATTATCGTTCAAATATAATTAATAATAAAAGCATAATCTATACAATCGCAAAGGAAAAGGAGACAGAGGCAGATGCAGAGAGAGAGGGAGAGAAAGAGAGAGAGTGAAAGAGTTACGACTTGATAACATTAAAACTATTCCATAAATGAATAGTGCACAAGGGAGTCAGTCTAACATGTATATGAATGCATATTTTCATGTATTAGTAGAGAGCCTTAAGGGTTAGTATGTATGTACGGTTTATGGGTTATGAATTGCGTATAAAACAGATACATAACTGGGTTTGTTTTTGTACATCTAGTTAGGTCTTGTATCATTTGTTGACAATTAAATGATAAATATCTCCGAGGATTTAAAAGTTAGTCAAGTTTAAAACTATGTTGTAACGTATTTATTACATTACATTAATGTAAGTCAAAGCACAAAACCACGAATGAGTGAGTGAAACGAAATGATGAAATGAGAAGCGAAAAGAAAATGCTTTATATGAATTTGAAAAGCGATGAGAAATGGAAAATTAAGAAGCATACCTTCGCAATGAACAGACATTTCGTTTATCATCCGATAAGAAGAATATCTGACGGGGCATACTGTGCACTATGGCATGCAGCTAAGGGGTACTGATGAGCTGGCTTTTCCTCAGTAGTGAAATGCTAGTGCCTTAAGTCTGCTTAGTAACTACAAACTTTACGTCTTAATACCGCCTTTCATTTGGTTGCGTATTATGTCAAGTTCATGCCTGATTGTAGGATGAGTTTTCAAAAACCTGAAGTAAGATTTGCTTGTAATGTGTGCTTTCTCTCGATGAAAGCATTTCTTATCAATCTTTAGAATTTTATGTATGTATGGAACGTTACGGAGGCATCCTGATTAAATCACATGTCGGAACCAAAACAGGACAAAAGAACAAGAAGAAAAAGAGAAAGAAACACTTGGATCATCATCATTGATACGTCTGTGCGTAGTCATTACTTTGAACTTGGAACATGGCGAGATCCTGTGCCAATTTAAAGTTTTTTCATAACATTGCCGCCATTATAATAATGCCCGAAAATCGTACAGATATCTCACATGACTTCTGAAAGAAAAAATTTCGATAGTTTTCAGATTGTATTCAAACGCTTACTATTTTGTCGATAAATCATTACCCGATGCAGTAGATAGCTTAGGGGAAATACCGCTGTAAGCTTTCCAGAAAACTTACTTTTTTTTGCGTCACTAAGTGTAGACACACTAAGCGATGTGTAAATCAATTGTCAGAAAGTCTTGAAAATTTGAATTGTGTGAAGATCAGTGCCGTTCAGAAATTAGACAGAGCTGTCAACGGTTATGCCATATATATGTCAGACAGGAGCGATATACTGCTAGACTTAGAAATTCGATGGTTCTATACACACATTTTGACGCTTCTCTTTTTTCGTTCTTTCCTTTTTTGATACGCGCTGCTTTCGATGAAACACTTCCATTGCCTTACGAGTAGATCCTGTTCCAACAACTATACCCAATCGAACGTGTTACCCTTCTTTCCGACTTCATCTGATATTATTCCTTCTGCTTACAACGGATTTGAATCAATGGAGTATTGTCTACTCGAGCAGACTTTCCCTTACTATAGGGAGATAGTCGCAAAAGATCAGTGAGTTCTCTTCGTACAGAACTCTGCCTGAAACACAGAAGAGATGGTGGATCATCATTTACTGAATCTATAAATTTTTCTTAAAAAATTCATAAAGACTTATTCACACTTTCACCAAAAATCTATTGCAAATGAGTTTTAGAAATTTGAAGTCTTCCGCGACAAAATTAATATTGATGACACAATAAATGAACAAATAAGCTGAAAAAATGCTGAAATTATCGAGCATCTATTCACGAGTACGCCCAAAAGATGTCGAAATGAAGTCATCTTAAAACAAAGCACAAGAAATAATAGGAAGAAAAGTTCATGGCGTTTTTTCATCAAAAATTCAAACCCACTTGGACACTATTTTGTAATAAACTATTTATTGTTAAGTCAAACATACGCCGTTTCTATTGAAAACCTTTCGTCATTTTTCTGATAGAACCATGTTTGCCATCGCGGTAGAATTTCTGAAGTTTTTGTTAAAATGTTTGGGTAAAAAATCGAAGCAAATCACATTCAGATGCTGTTCTCAAAAAAACCAACTGTACACTATTAAGGAAGGTGTGCAGAGAGAGCGGAACAAAGATGCATCAGACGGAACGGAGACAAATGCTATAAAACCGAATGCATTTTGCAACTTCTCAATCGAGTTCGCCTAATTTTCGTGAAGTGAATTGCCAAATTCACCTTCAGTCAATGCGAAAGTTACCTTAGTTTGGAGAAGAAGCTGCGAGCTTTGGTTGATCTGTGAACTTTTCAAATTTTTGAGAAAATAAAGGGATCTAATCTTCTTCTTTTTATTCTGAAGTGAACCCCCATTATAAAAATAAAATCGAGGCACTAACTGCAAACGAGAAAAAACTTATTCTCCGTTGTCTACCCTTAAGGAAATAACAACATTTTTATATAAACTATTCGGATGCTTAATAATCAGAACATGAAGCATCATTATCTATGGGCTGTTGTCATTGATCGCATACATTATGAATGCCATAGCGGTAGAAGTTTACGGGTTTTGGGGCGATCTCTAGCTTTGCAGAGCTGCTGGTCTGTTAAATGTGACTGACTGCGATAAAACTTCCCGGCCTACGCTGAAAATCGCTTCCTTTGATGCCTTTGTTGAAGACATACGGACGTATACGAATTGTCAACGTTTACACGATTAAAATTTTTTGCCCAAAATCTTATAAAACCACTTTCTAACTCCTTCGTGGCTCAGTACATTTTCATTCCAAGCTAACTTAACTATTTTCGTAGACTTGAGTGCATTTTTTTTTCAAACACGGAAAAGTCAGTCCGTTTCATAAATGACGTCCATATAACAACAGCTTGCAAACAACTGAAACTTACGCTGTTCAAACATCAATATATGAATTCGATAGACCTTGATTTTCAGGAAAATTGAACGAGTCAGGTATCTTTTTAGCAATTTTAGCGCGTGGTATTTATTTGCATACATAATAGATAGGTTTGTTTGACTTCCCCGACAAACAAGGGCATTACTTCATGAACACCTGAATTCATCCAATACTGGCAGCTGACGATTACAATGGGTAGCAAGGTGGCAACATGATTACTGACTAATGTAACTATGTACGACGGCGTTGAGCTTGCTGTACAGCTGCAAATACATTTATCAAAACAGCGAATAAAATCAATATAATGGGACACAGCTCACCATTAAGTACTCTACACTACTTTACAGTCATCCTTATATCGACTGATCTAAATAAAGCGTTGTAATGGAAGTTGCCGAAAAAGTGATTCGATCCGAATAATTTTCAATGGCATTCGTGCTTGGACCAAAACATATCATTGTACCTAATTTCATTGAAAGACCTCAAGAATTGGATTTGGTAAGTCCGATACAAGAAACCAAGAAGACAGGCAGGCGGACCGGACCGATGGACAGATAAGCTTAAATCGACTCCTACATTTTTTCGTGTGCTATAAACAAACTTAATAAACCTCTGTAGCACAAGCGGTGTGAGGCATTAAAATAAAGCAAATGAACTGATGAGCTCAATATTAAAGAAACAATGCGAAAGCTTTATTTTATTGCTTGAAAAATAAAAATCTTTTTTCCACATTCTACTTGTTCTTATTTTCGTCATAAACTCGAAGTAAATAGAACGATATTCACCTGCGCAATTTTGTTGTCTACGCTATTGTAACATTGAATTTGTTAAAAATTTGAACATTTGCCAAATAATTTGGCATTAAAACGTTTATGCCATTTTTCTTCTTCTTCTTGTTCTTCTTCTTTTTTTTCGTTTTCATTTTTTACATTTTAATAACGTCACTAAATTACCAGCCAGCATTCTCATGCCCAGATTAATCGTTCGTCATAGACCGGCCACAAGATGCAAGGCGTGTAAAATTATTTATTATTAGACTTTAGTTGTCATCTTAATTGTTTTCAAACATTATTATCATTACGAGAAGAGAAGCGCTTTTTTCGGCGCGTGCATACAAAAACGATTGCTCTCAAAACAATCAAGAAAATTTCTAAGGATTTTTAAAAACTTTTCTGCATAAAAAGATTAGCAAAAGAAATTTTATAAGCATAATAAAAAAAAAAAAAAACTTGGAATAGAGAGAAGAGAACCTGTAGAGTTTATCTTTAATAACTCCAGGACGTATAATGGCACCGCGGTGCTGTAAGCATAGGAAGAGAGAAAGAAAAAAAATAAAAGAAAAAACATTTAAAAATCCTCCTGGATTTCATATATATGATGATATCCTTTACACTTCAACTAAACAACATTTCCTTGCATAAATATTTTATATATAAAAAGGTCTAAAACACACAAAATAAACATTTCAAAAACCCGAAAAATAACGCAGATTAACTCTCGTCGCACATGTACAAGTTTCACTATGTCCGGTATATAAAAATTTATGTAGGTAGTTTGTTCATAGAGACAAAGTGAGTGAGTGAGTGAGCGAGTGAGTGAGAGAGAGAAGAGAAGGGAAGTAACAAAACCTAACACAAATAATAGAAAAACCCATAACAGCTATCAACAAAAACGTAACCAGCTTTAACAATAACAACAATACCCACAAGTATTTAAAAACTCAGCTAATATTGAAATATTTCCCCGAACAAGACCACGAAAACGGTAGCGTGGTATACCTACTCATCCTTACATATCTAAGATGTATAGCTATTTGAACAAGCAACATATAGGTCAATGGCTAAAGAGATAAGCCAGGCAAGGCAAGGCAACGCAACCAACCAACTAACTAACCAACCAACCAGTCAGTAGTACCGGCAATAAAATTTCAAAAACCTTTACAGCAGACCGGAAGAAAAAGAATGCTTTTCATGTTTTCTTGTTTTTTTTTTTTTCATTTTTATTTGTGTTCTTTTCATATTTATGTTTATATTTTGGCAATTTATGTAAGTTTCTAAAGAGAGATTATCCTCATTGAAAGAGAGAGAGAGAGAGACTTGGCAAAGCCATAAAACATTAAAAAAAATTTACCGCCACCTTGTTTTTTTGTTCGTTTTTTGGTGTACAACAACAGCAACGATCTATTGAGTTAAAGACTTAAACAGGATATTAAAAGAGATTTTAAGTACAGCAAAGTTACCCATTAACATGATTTTGAAAAGGAGGCAAACTGCAAGTTGGACGCGTTGCAGATGGTCGAGAGGCCAATTTAAATAAACAAAGTGGGATTCTTCTGAAAAATCGTTATCTTTATTTCCTTCCATTACAAGAGACTTTAAAAAAAAAAAAAACATTTATTTGAAAAATCGTTCCACGCATTTTCTTTCTTTCCTTCCATTACGCAAATAAATAAACTCAAATATGATTTTATTTTATTTTTATTACCGTTGTAAGAATGTTGGACTACTTGTCCTTTTCTGTCTGTCGCGAAAAACCCTGATAAGACTACCATGTAGTAAAATGGTGTAAATGAAAAGGAGAGAGAGTCGACGCTTGCAGTAAAAATTCTGATTTCAACATCGATAAGTAAAAACTCCCAAGATCCGTCTTACGGTTCTAAAGAGTAGCGAATTAGATCATTTGTTGAGTTCCCCCGGAGTAGTTTGTTTCTCTTTAGAAACGAATGAAAAGGATTTAGTTATACGTGTAAAATCCAGGGGCGATTCCGATTGGACCATACTTGCACTACATGTTAAAAAGCTAGACTTACGTGATATGCTTGATACCTAACAGGAACTGCACGCTATATTCAAATTTTACTCGTCGCAAAGTGAATTGTGTGACGCCTATTACCTATCAGGATTGAACTAGTTCACTTGTTTTGTTCCTCGCACTTAGTTTTAAGTTGTTAGTCTGTATTTAACCTACGTTAAATACACAACCGACTAGTTACGAAGAAAGGAGCGATGTGGTAATAGGGTTACCACATTTTTGTGATTGTTTTGGTGGTTGGCGACGTCAATTTTTCGAAAGCGAAATTGGGTGGAAATTGCGATTACCATTTTCGTTCTTCCCGATCGAGCCGTCAAGCAGAGAGGACGTGGATCGCAGTGAGTGTGTGGAATTTTTAGGAGTTATGCGACTTCAGGGGACTATAAAGAGCTAGCTAAGAAGTAAGATCACTTTAGTATAAGAGTCGGATTTGGATAAGAGGCCGCAGAGGTTCACTTAAAAACGGGAAACTGGAATAATACGCAAGGAAATCTGTAGAGGCTAGAAAGTCCTTCGTCCATGCCATGTAGTAACGTATTGATTATATTGAACTGAGTGTATAAGGAAAACCCATATACAGTGCGGTAGATAAGTATCTTGTGTAATGAATTGAGAAAAACACGGTATTCATTGATCTACAATCCCAAAGACACGGGAAAGCCTGGTTAGTAATCTATCGACGGAACGACGCTCCACCTGAGCACTTAACTCATCAGAGCGAACTAATGTTAGGTCTTTACGTACTCCAAGTAACCATGTCGGGACTCTCCTTTTTTTAATTCTCCTCATGATCATATTGAATACCGCTAAAGATATCACTAATAGATCCTACCGCCAATTGCTTTCAAATTTTCTAAGTTTTTTTTTGTTTTGAAATATTTTGTGAGTGGATCCCACTTCACAATTTTTTTTGTGAAAAGAACCCAAATTGCATATGATGAGTCTTCTACAAACATTCTTAGGAGCATGCCCATCCTACGAAATATTCTCTACAAATCAATTAATATGAACTTGTGATTGAAATTAGCTATAATCACATCTCTCTCATTTTCAGCAATTCCACGTAATACATTGTAAATGGCTTAAACCAAACGAGACAATCATTACGGAATGATATCAGCAACAGTGGAGCCGAAAAGCGACCGCAATAGAGCAAAAATCAATCAGGGCATTATGAGTGGATTTTTCACATGATTGCCTTCGGCCGCAAAATGCAAAACTCGCTTAGGAATCAGTTAGTTAGCAAAATTGAACTTGAATTTGCTACTCTCTCCTATATTGGGTGGGAGTATCTTATAGTATATATATCGGAAATGAAAAGTAAAGAAATACAAAACAAATCAAGGAGATATTATGCAATATAAAGGCATGCATCCTTTGAAAGTATGTTGCAAGTGTATAATTAATCACAACACTGTATTTTTTAGATTTTGTCTCCACTCTGATTTATGTTTCGGCGAAAAGGGGCATCGGTCCTTAAGTGGATGCTTTCTATTGCTAAAAAGGGGGCCGAGTATTTTAAATGAAACATTAAGTACTTTCTTCTTGAAGTAAGATTTTTTTTCGAAACGAAAAACCAGTCTCTAGTATATACACGTAGCGTTTGTTTAATGATTAGTGTTGGTGACGGTTGTGTTGGTTGCTTACGATTCGAATATACATTTATTTTGTTCTCATTGATTTCGATAAAAATTTCAAGATAAAAATTGGATTTGGAAAATTCTTTGTTTTGTTAAATTCGGCAAACCGAAGGTAGCGGTATGAAGATGTATTTTTCATTTAGTAGCGGAGTCTGCATCAGACGTTCTAAAGAAATTTTTCGAGAAATATTTATAAAAAATTAATTTTCACTCAGCAGACTCTGAGTAAAGTAAACTATGGAAAAAATATGCGTGCGCGCAAAGAAGTTTCCCATTTGTCTAAAAAAAAAAAAGTTCTTAAAACGCGTTTTTATTAAATTTTTAATTAAAAAAAATTTTTTTTTTTTATATGTATCACTAAAGGACAACTGTATAATGACTTATCTCATGACGTCTCATTTTGTTTGTGCGTTTATACAAATTCTATTTTTTTTTTTTTTTTTCAGAAACTGAGAGGTAGCGTACAGAGAAAGAGAGTAAAATAGGCACCGTTTGATCAGACGCAGACTGTGTCTACAAGACAGAAAAAAAATGTCAGGGCTCAGTAAATTCTAGATATTTTTGTTCAAGACGAAATTTTGTGTTTTTTCAGATAGATTCGCCTTTCAGTTCGTTCGTCTGCTTCAGATTCCAGAAAGCGCAAAAACTGAGATATTGTATGGCACTGGTCTTGATACATAGAATTTTAGGTAGCGTGTACGTAACACAGATTCCATTTATAAATGTGGGCGGCAGTCAGACACAATCTGTAAAACTCCTGGTAAAAAATGGATAAGGGGAAGCAAAAGAAAAAATAGAAAAACGTCGCAACAAACCATTCTTCTGGGGAGCCTGGAACACCTAAAGGGTACGTCCCCGGCGAATTGGGGATTGTGTTCCAAAAGAGGGCGGCTGCAACCCGTGTGTGTACTTCAGAGTAAGCGACTGTATCTAAAAGCACGTAAACTTTTCAACTTTATAAACAAGAGTAGAGCCCTTCAGTAATACGAGGGTCCTAAAAATTCCATATTCAATACTCAATATCTGATAGTTTAACCCTTTAAGATTTTATATAAATGTCTATCAAGTCCATCCAAAATCCATCCGTCACTCCGCCATCCACAATTTAATACATCTGATGCCTATACATATATAGGACAGGAGAGTACTTGAAATTCGTCTTATAGCGGATATGATTTCTTTTACTTAATATTATTTATTAGCATTTTTATACAAGCTACTGAAACATGGCAGTATTTTCGTTTTGTCATAATGTCTGTGAGATTCTTGAATAAATTCTCAATCGATTTAAACAAGTTCCTTTGTCCATCCGTCAGTCTACATAATGTCACTGGTAAACTTTCCTTTCGTCGCAAAAATGATGACACCTGACCAAATCAATCAACGGGCACGCCCATAATACAAAAAAATTCACATCTGTTTTCAAACGCAAAAAAAAAAATTGAGTTTAAAGATAAAAGTTTCCTCCCATATTCCCTAGATGTTCCTAAAGCAATTTCCACGCACTATTACAGCATATTGAAATCTACTATTTCTTCGAGTGTATTTAAGACAACGCTGAGTACAGAAATTTCGGTTATAACCGAATACAATTTTCTTAGTTGTTTTAAACGAAAATGAAATGGAAACAAAAATTAAATGTTTAAAAACCATTAGAAGCGAAGTGAGAGCAAGAAAAAGGGCCTAAATAGTTGCACTCGAGTTAAGGATCTAGTATAGTATATATGTATACGACGTACGTGCATACACGTTGCGATATACTGGGTACGGTAATTAGGTCAAGCAGCCCCTCTAGACTAATTATCATGAGCCGAAACATTATAAAATTGCGCATATATGTATACAAATGGCATAAAAAATAAATTTTGCTGTTGTTGTTGTTGACGATGATGATGATGATGATGAGCAAAGAGATGAGTACGCTAAAACAGACAAATTAAGTCTACAGAAAACCGGAAAATTTTAAATACTTACTACAGGAAAACAACACACAAAAGGGAAACCAAGTGTTTGTTATACAAAAAAAAAAAAAAAAGCAAAAACAAAGATTCAGAAATATTTTTTCCACGAGTATTTAAAATAGTAAAAGGAAAGATTAAAGGATTTATAAAAAAAATGTATTTGTGAAACAGAGAAAAGAAATTATCCTAAAGAAATTATAGCGAGGCTTTTGATATCAACCGCCTATACTGTTAAAGTTAAATTTTAACAAACAGTGTAAGAGTGTAATTAAAGACTTTGAATGCTTGATCATATTCAAGGTAAAGACGCGCTTACGTTTGCTCCCCTTGACATCCTCCCATGACATATGACAAAGTCTCGTACTAAGATGTGTTGGAAATTATTTAAATTCTTTTAAAGTAGGTTCGCGCACAATTTAAATTAAAATTTCTTATACCTAAGCTACCAATATCTTATGGGTCCGTCTTTCGTCCCATCGTCTAATGAAGGAATTTATAAGATGCCTTGGAAAATAAATCAATATCGCTTTCGAGAGAATGTCGGCGTAACGCCAATTACTCATCACTTTTAGGGCCACTCCGTTTGAGGTCAAATGGCTTAACGTTCTCTTTCACAAAACCAAAACTGAACAATACGATAGACAGAGTTCAACGGTCTCACCATCACCACTCTTATCTACAGTAAGAAAAACAACTGTTGTTGTTGTGTGTAAAACGATTTTTTAAATAACTTTTTCTTAAGTTTATATAAAACAAGACGAAAGGCTTACGTTTAACACAGTGCTCTATGCAGGATTTAACGTATTCCCCACAAGATTTGACTAATTGAAGAAATAGTGCAACCATATGTTTTTTTAAGGGTGTTACCATTTGCAAAGCACTGCGAAAACAAATGAAAAATGAGTCAAAGTCAAAATCATAGTCGTTGGCACCAGCCATGTAGAGCTTAACCTGCAGCTGTAAAAGTACCTCTAGTGAGTAGAAAGTCTCTTAACTCATCTTGTATCGACTGTGATGGAATTCTACAAAACGGATCCTAGAGAACCATTAAAGAAGTAGTGAAAAAAAAAATATATTCGCTTCGGAACTCTAAACTCAAACTATTTTGACCTTGAATTGTCCAATTTGAACCAAAGTAGATAAAAATTTCTTTTATTAGCATTACGTACGGATGTGGTAAATTACAAATGTTTGCCTATAGAAAGGCGAATCATTTTCACTGAAAAAATAGTTTATCTCATAGTTCAGATTTATTTTGCTGTTGCTCAAGTCAGTGTCATCGCTAACAACATAACTGTGCTGGATCGGACACAACTTCTCCGAAACAGTAATTTTTGAATTAAAAAGAGTAAAAGTTCGGCCGAAGTTTAGTGAGTCCGGTGCTAATTCGATTAGAGATCATGATTGACTTTGTAAAACGGCTTACCTAAAGTGACGTACATCACGCCTGCCTTTTCATAGGTGAAAGAGGCCTTTGAGAGGTAGTTACGGAATTCCAGCTGGTTGTGACTTCTTTGCGACTAATAAAACAATCCTCTGCGTAAGAACTCTTGAAGATAGTGACTGTAGCAACCTCTTCAAATTATCCAAAATTTAGTAACATAAGCTCCTGAAAATGTGAAGGAGCTCGTTACCGTTGTTCACCTGAGAAACATGGGTATTTCCGATATCGATTCAAGCAGATTCTGCCCATGGACGAGCGAGATGTCCCATCATATCCACTGTGAATGGAAGGACAGAATTAGACATAAGATGTTTAGCGAAAACGTCATAACAACGGACACCATATGTTGTTCTTAATTGAAGAACAGATTGTCCGTACAATAATGCCGACATCAAGCTTAGAAATTCCCCCGTAGTTTGTCCGCCGTAGCAAGATAAGATTAAAAACGATGTGTGCCGCCAACACATCTGGCTTGTATTGAATGGCAAGCAAGCAGAAAGAGTCCCACACCGGACTTTGAAATCAAAAGTCACGCAACCGGAAACCGCCCTTTTGGTTTCTCGAAAGGAAAGTGGCATTTCCAACCTTGCCGGATCAGCGTGAGATGCTCGTAACCCGTGGTTAGCCGCTATACACTAGCAATGCTAGTTATGAGACTTGAAACGAACCTAATACTAGTACCCTCTATGTGAGGGTAAAACGAGCGTACAACGTTGTTGCCCAACAACACTTTCTTTGTTTTGCATTTTAACACAGAAGAAGAAAAAGCTAAACAAGACAAAAGGCTCTGCCAAATATACATAAGAAGTTGCCTTGCGACGCGGTCCAAGCGTTTTAAGCGAATGTTTTTTCTTCTTCGGCTCATTTTCTATCAGCTGCTTCACGTTGACGTTTGCAGTGTTGAAAGGCCAATCCGAACAAATCAAATCATATATAATTTCACCTAGTATGTGTTGCTGTGCTCTCGCTGTATGCAACTTGCTCTATCCGTTTTCAAGATTTTCAACGATTCGAAGAAATACTTCCTCTTGAAACATCTTGATACAGTGAAGAGACATCCTATCTTGAGCTAATTTTTCAATTGCGATAACCGACATAACCGCACATCGGAACAATGATTAATGAGTGTCAAGTACGCGCAACGGTAAATTACACGCAAATTCGCTCAATACCGCCAGTTTATAAAGAGAAGAAAAAGAAAGAGAGAAAACGATATCTTCTAAAAAATGGTAAATTCCGAGCGGCATATGCAGAGACAATTCATTCTATGTTTCCATGCGTTTCCAAATATCTTGAGTAGTGCGATAAAAATTAGGTCCCGCCCATCTTGCCCCGCTCTTTGGTGAAATTAAAAATTAGAGCAGAGAAAATATAAATTAATTATTATGTATGTACGCGTTAATCAATGTTTGCGTCAAGCAAATACGAATGACTAACTTTTGTGCGATTAAAATAAATTGTTCTGCTGCTTATCAACGTTTCCATTAGTAAGATAATTGTTATACAAAAATCCACGTAGACAGATATATGCATATATATATATATATATATATATAGGTATTAGGGACCGTCTGCACAATTACGTGTACAAGTAAATAACATTTGTTTCACATTTTCTTATCGATCACACACTCGGAGGCTTTTAAAAAAAATCTTTATTCACTTCGTTTTATTTATTTATTTATTGTTTTTTGTATTCGATCACGCCTTTTGCATTTACTGGCATAATGCCATGCCAGTCATCCGTCCGTCCCTAAGGGTAATTATATGCAACGGACATACAATTCAATTAGTGCGTGTAAACGTGTGAAATATCGCGATTGCCTTTTTAAGCGTTTTTAATATATGCAAATGCTTATCATTTAAATCGTAAACTGAACGTAACTAACGTGTGTTATCAACTCAAACTGAACAATCACACAATCATCGGTCAATCAGATTTTAATGAAAGCAATTTACGAAAAGAACAACAACAGAAAGAGAAAATGCGGGAAACAATAATTATTTTAGATTTTTTTTTTTCTTTCTTTCTTTCTCTTTTTTTCTCTGCATAAATATTCCCCTAGAAGTACTTAAGTAGTTACGGTTTCCCATAACCATATATGACCGCATGAGCAGAGGCTAAAAGAGGTTAATATTGCGTTTATTTACGGTTTTATTTATAAATAAATAAAATGTATATTTTTTTTGCTCTTTCCTTATATTATATCAATAGATAAGATAAGCGGTAAAGAGTGAGTGTGTGAAAAAAACGACCTAATAAAGATTTGAATATATACGACGAGCGTTTATTTTTTGAATAGTTTTGTATAAAGGGAATCATTTGGCGGATATCAAGGTAAAGTTTTTTTTTTTTTTGTTTGATGGGCACAAATATCATTAATATCTGTTTCATCATACGGTTCGATTCGTCACTTTACACATTTAGAGCCTTTTCTCTGCTAAAACTTTCGAAGAAGTGCATGTGTTTACTGGCTCCTGATTTCATTAATCGTGGGAAAAGAATATAGTCTCTCACCAGGCCTTCATATAGCTTAGTAGATAAGAGTAATGACTATAAATTCGGCCAGCCTGCGTGCTATACCCTGTGTGGTTAGATTATAACACAATTACGTTCGCGTTGTGGATGCTTGGGAAAGACATGACACTTGCCGATCGGCTAGACAGGCTGCGTGTACACACTATAATATATCCTTCTTTCTTTGCTTTTTCTTCCGGACCGTTAGTGTGCTCACACACCTACAGGAAGCTTCGACTGAGTGACTACTCTTAAGTATCTTTGCGTATATAACACCTCAATCAATAAGTTCGTAGGATCGGGTATAGATAGTGGGGAATAAATATGGCTTCTAAGTATTGCCAACCTTCAGGCAAAATGGTTTGCTTATGAGTTGTTTTAGATTTTCAGTTTTTTCGATTCTTTTTCAAAACCAACCGTAGCCGGGGCATCTATATACATATGTCTTTTTTTATTTTGACCAGCCACTCAGGGGATGTCCCCTACGTCCCATATGTGCAAACACGATGGCTGTCAGGAAGGATTATTAATAAAGAGCGATAAGTAAGAAGGAGCAGTGCTTGTGTACGTTTGACTTGAAAGTGGAAACATCAAGCACGCTGGGAAAGACCACTGCTGGTATATGGTTTCAGAGGCGACCATGTTCATTGAAGAACGACAAACAGCGGTAGTGTGTCGTGCGATATGCAAGCAATTCCAGGACGAGTGGGTGGGCACGCTGACAAGTTTTGTGGTTCTGGTAAAAGACTTAGTTGCTGCTTAGTTGCTATCTCTTTTATCTTGCCTTGGATATACCTACACGCAGTCACCACACGCCTTGCCATTGCTGTTTTAATCTGTTGTCCTACTTATTGAGTAATTTTCTACACACCTCAAACGAATGTGGTGTACAGTCATATAAATGAAGTTGAGGGCGTAAATTTTAAATTCTTTTAAGCGGTTTGAGCATTTGAAGGAAACGTATTGTGAATAATATTTCACGAACACATGGCTTACACATTCGTTTATCTGGTCCGTTGCATCGATTGTGTCACTAGTAAACCTGGGGTAGTTTGCATTGTTTCATTAGCATATGACTTTATTAACACATTTGCTGTAATTGCACAATAAATTTTATTTTTCAAAATAGTTTTTAATACAAATTCATGTTCAATAAAAATTATACATTTTGAAAAGTCACTGACAGCTGACAGCTGCCAGCGATGGAAAAAATCATATTACAAATCGCATGCAACATGTCCGATAATTTCTGCATTGCTTGCCTCATAGCGTCCGTGGAGGAAAAAAGTGAAGAAATTGAAGTAAGAGCTGCGGGTATCTTGTCCTAACGCTTGTAATGCCTACCGCGATCACCTCTCTCACGCTCGTTTAGGCTTTCTTTCTCTTAGAGAAAAAAAATAAGAGACGTAATCTCAGCACAATCTCCATTTTTACTTATTCTCACTTAATCCCATAAGATTACGGAGCCTAAACTCCAATGCTTATGGTGTGATAGCAGCCAATTGATCCCTCGATCGATTTGTAGATGTCAACAGAGAGGACACGTCACAATTGAAGTGAAATATCGTAACTCTGTAAAAAAAATTTTACTGACGTATGCACAATGGTATCAAGAGTTATTTCGAATATTGCGTTGTTAAAATTTCGTGTTCAAGCGCCCATTACTTGGTCGAATTTGACTTGGCACGCATTAGCAGAAGTAAACGAATTGCAAAAAAACCAAAATTTCATATTTACTTCAACTTTTGTGCCCGGGCAGAATAAAGACGTTTTTCTCTCCATCTCTTTCTCTCTCTTGATTTCAACTTGTGATTGTAATAAACATTTGTTTATTTAGTCAATTCAACAAAATGAGTTTTTGATTAGAAGCAATTATTTTAATTGAAATGTTGTGTATCTTCTTATAGATATGAAATTTAATTTATCAAACACACAAACATGTACATATATAAATAAATACATCAAGATAGAGACAAATAGATAGATATGTGTAAAAGTGTGCGCTTTTGAAAAACTATTGAAATTTTTATCAGGTACACACAACCAACACACAAATTAATCCAGAAACAGAAAAAGTTGACAGAAAAAAAAAAAAAATCCGGTTGATGTTGTGATCAAATTTCTCATGGTCGCTTAGCATTACGTTTTCACTCTTCTTTAATTTTCGTGTAATCTGAAATTCTAGCCCATAATGACTAAACCCTAAAAGCAACAAAAAAAAAAAAAGATAAATTATACTTTTATTATAACTTTTTTTTTCTTTTCAAATCGTACTAAAAAGGGGGACAGGAAGCGTACAGTTATGTTATATATGATGTATTATGTATGCCGGCAATGAATGAATGAATGAATGAATGTTTGTATGCAATGCAAACATGATTTGTTTGCTACTTTGGCGTTGCGCGCCTTCACTTATTAGGAAGTAGCTATTAGTAATGTAACTGAGCGACACAAGCGGCTGCGAGTGCGTGCTTTCCTCCAACAGTCCAACATTATGCCACCAAGTCTCCAGTCAACCCGCCAGCTAACCAACCAAGCAACCAACCAACCAACCAACCTTCCGTTTGGTCTCTTGAGTCTTCTGTGTATGCTTTTGCGTTTGTTTGCATAAATATTTTTTTTGTCGTTTTGTTATTTATGACCTTACTTTACTTACTCCACACACTGCATACAGTGGAAAATCCCTTCTTGTAAAACGCAACAGTTGGTCGTTGAGTAAAGTCTCATGTTTTTTTTTGCTCATTTTTTGATTTTTATTTATTTATTTAATTAAAATATTGGCTCGTTTGGCTATAATAGTTTCTACTTTCGTTTTTTGTCCTTCTGCTTCAACACTACTAACACCAGGGTGAGACTTTTATTCGTTTGCCAAAGGGATGCATGAGAAACCTAAGTGAATGCGAAAACGAAAAGAGGGGGTTGTTGCTGTTGGGTATTTCCCAAGAGTCGAAACGAAGTGCTGAACTGCAATACAAGCTTTTAAATGCATTAAAGCGAATATTATTACTTTAAATAGGTTATAAAAATATAAAAAAAAAACTTGAGAAAAAAAGGTTTTTTCATTTAACCCTAGTCAATAATAAATAAAAACACTATATAGAATTACCATTAAGTACTCTACACCGCTTTGTTTAATACAGTCATTCACATAACGACTTTTAAAAACAAGGCGTTATATGGGAAGGGGTCGAAAAAGTGATCCAATGTGAACGATTTTCAATAGTGTTCGTGTTTGGGTCAAAAGATGTCACTGTGCCAAACCTCGTCCAAATATCTTAGTTACAGGCTGCAGCTCGAACACAAGAAAAGAAATGACAGACAGACAAGCTGTGATCAATTCAGAAAGTGATTTTGAAATAAAAGGTGAGCCGGTCTCAAGCACTTCTGGACGATGCATACGTCCACACAATCTTAATAAATATACTCTTGTACCATAACTGCTGTAGGGTATAAAAATTTAATTACTGTTCATTAATTCGAGACCTGTGCCGTAACCAATGTAGGGTGTAAAGCTTTAAATACTTCAAGAAACCACTATTAATTGAACTGAGAATGTTGTAGCGTGAATTTCGTAGGCATTCCTCTATTCCTTGACCACTCTCTCTCTCTCTCTCTCTTTGCAAGACTTACTTCAATAATACTTTATTTGCATAACAGAGAACCTCCCCTTGTGCTCCTTTATGAACGACCCGTTTGTTTTCACACATTTTGAGTTAATAGATTTATAGACGATAATGTGCTGCTGCACCATACATTACAACGCTGGTACTGGCATTGGTACTGACAAAGAATTTCAATTTATTTTGTCCATAAAAGTGAAGAGCAATTTTTACGATTTTAAGATAAAGAATTTTTACTAAAATCTTTTATTCGACCTTTGGGTGAACTATATAGTAATTATGGAGATCATAGCAAAAGAATTTACTGACAACTCAGCTAGAAGCCGCATCAATCAATTATCCTATCTTCTCTCCTATCGAAATGCGACTTTTCACAAAGAGATGGTTTTGAAAAGTACAGCAAAGAATTCGAAAGAATCGAAGAATAATATTATTAGTCTTTTAAGACTAGACATGTTTGCACCTATCACCATAAGTGTACTCAGAACTGGGTAAAGTAGTCAAGGATCCAAGCTAGATGTAGAAAAAAGGGCATAGTAAATTATTTATGGTTATTCAAAACGAAAATAAGTTCTGCAACAAAAAGTTAATTCGATCGTTTCAGGCCAGAATACTCTACGAACCAGATTAAGCTAATTTGAATCACAATCAAAAAAAAAAAAACATCAAAAGTCAAATCCGTAAAATAACATATAAAGTGTGCTGAATTAATTCTTTAAAGAAATGTTATGGAAATGAAACTAAAATATATTTATATTTTATTTTGTGAGGAATTTTTCAAAATTTAAATCCTTTTTAAAAAAAAGTTCATATAAAGGAAATTAATATCTGAAGAAAAGCCAAAATACTACTACTACAAAGTTATTCTAAGAAAGATTAAAGGATTTGGTTTTAGTTAGCAACACCTGACAGCTGACGCCCTTTGCAACTGCGGGTTGAAAAATTTGTTAAGAGATTTGTGAATTTCTATGAATGAGTTCACAGTAAATTTTATGTCGTTCACTGCTTTATGCTCTGAAACTTTCTACCTATTGACTGCATTAGAAACCTTTTAAATAGTTTGCTGTTGTCATCTAAACACTTTAACTTGGATCAAAAACAAAACATAAGCAAATAAGGAGAAATCGTTTACAGTGCAGCAGCGTTAATGACTTGATTTGTTTTATTTTTGTTGACCTACATATCGCTGTAAAGTTACAAGGGAGCTAGAGTGAGTGCCGAATAAATTCGATCAGTATGTGGTCGTTTCAATCTTAAATAAGGATGGATTGTTACGCAGAATTGTAATAAGCTTTTGTGAGCTTCAATTTCGACTCACCTCATCTTAGTTCGAAGAAGTTTCCGATCTAAGTACACAAATTCATTTTTTTTTTTGGTATTCCATAGTTTTTCTGTACCTGTGCAATACCTTTCTTCAAGTGGGACACAATTAGTCCAACGGTTCTCGGAACATTTCTTTATGTATCTCTTATATAGTATGCCTTGTCAAAAATCTCAAAATACGCTTCAGTCTCCGCAATGACATCACCATTTGATCGAAATCTTTTTCACACTTATTACGAGTGATTGGGCATAATAAGCAAAGAGAGTCATGTTTGGAAAAAGATGCAGCTGTAACAGCATATTGAACTTCCATTCATGCAATTTTGAAATCATAGCCTTCAGTTAATGAGTCGACGTTTTTGCATCACCGGCCAATGTGCCGGCTTTCTCATGACTAAATCTTCACTCATTATGATGATCAACTATTTCTTTCCCATACCCATACTGTTTGCTATCTCTTTAACCTCGTTAAGAAGGTAGTCCAGTACCATTCGGCGAATTTGAGCGATTTCTGAAATTTTTGGCCCCCCACAACGTTCGTCGACTTCCAAGCTCTCGCTATTCAGCTGCAGCTTATGTTTAATTTGTGCGGGTGTGCATGGCGCCTTTCAAAAGTAAATACTGAATGACAGTCTGATATTAAAGCAGACAAGCGTTGCCACGTGCGTGTTCAGATCGACAACTATTTGGACAATCCATACATAAGGCAGTCAAAATCAATTCTACATACATTTCACAGGTTTCGGGAAGTTCTTGGTGGCCACAAGGACGAGTGGGCTTGGTGAAAAAACGGAGTAGAGCATTCAAAATGTTGATCTTGCGCGTACAAGATTTCTGCGAAGTTAGTTCTCAATTATGATCGATCAACTACGCCGTCACAGTGATATCTGATGATCTAAAATGTTTAGATTTTGTAACTATTTGGAAAATACACTACTGCCTGAGCCGAGAAATTCTCTTTTCAAGAAAATTCCGCCCAATTGCTGAGTTTTTGTCGACGAAAACATTGACCCTTACATCTGCTATAATATCTTCTGATGTATATCCCGCTCGCTTGAATTTTTTTTTTTAGGATGTAGTATGATACCGGCTTTCAATTCACTTACAAAATTACAATAACGAAACGTGATTTTCGGCAAAATATTCAGATAATCTATGAAATGAAAGCAAGCGTTTGAAGCAATTTAACGGTAAACGTTTGCAAGTCGAAAGAAGAGAAATAGGATGGAAACAAATTTTAAGACATAACCTCAAAAAGAATTTTACACAGATACTAGATACCGGAAGCTTGCCCTTTCATTCCTTTTCTTCGTTCCTTTCGTGGATAAGTGCAATCGATCTTCCATTCAATCTTCCAAAATTTGTTTTTACCTAAGCGAAGTGCTATGCATTAGCATTGAGTTTTGCTATTTATCGCAACCAAGACGGTTTGTTTCGTTTGTTACTACCCAATAAAAATATAGAAAATATTGGACATATGTGTACATAGAAAATCGTACGTACATATATATATGCGGGTAAAAGATAAGAGTGAAATATTTTATTACATGAAATGATTAAAGCAAAAACCAACAAACTGAACAACAATTTGTAACACTTAGCCGACGAGGAATAAAAATAAAAACTGATATTATTTGAAAAAGCAAAAAAAAAATTAAAATCGTTGAGTAATTTATGGGAAAAACATATCACACAACAAACGCTAATCAAAAAGTACAGGCAACGGTCAATTCCCTAAACCACACGAGTGTATTTAAGCAAAAATAAAGAAGAAAGAAAAGCTTATATCAAACACAAAAAAAAAAAAAATCAAATCATTCCAAAGTTGATTTTGAGCGAACAGTGAAAATGGCTGAGCGCACATAGTTGTTGCATCCTGTACCAGTACCGGCAGCGATGTAGGGTATGAAAGAATGGTATCAAAAGACCAAAACGCTTTCTCACCAAACGTTTCATTTGAATTTCTGTTCATGTAAACGATAATTGAAGAAACAAAAAAAAAAAAAAAATTATTTTCATAGTCGTGTTTGTTGTTGCTGTTGTTTTATCTCTCGTTTAGTGCTTTTATGCGAAGCGCTTTTTAATTAAAAATAATTGAAAACAATTAAATAGTTAGTAAATAACATTTCAACCAAAAGTGCGGCGAACACAATTCTTTTTTGAAGATTTTCATCAAAAAATTGATTTCTTATTTGATTTTTACTTTTTAAGCACAAGAACAATAATAACCTGGATTTAAAGTGACTTGAACTGATAATTTCTTTCTTTTCATTCTCTTATTCTACGCTCAGTTATTGACACACTGATAATAATTTATACTATACTACGTGGGGACAATATTTTTATAAACGAGTGATGTTTTCTAAGACATGTTTTTCTTTTTTTCTCTGAAATTTCCTATATCGATGGCTGCCGTTGGCTACAGAAAGAGGAAAAAGAAAAATTTTTAGGTCAAGGTCATTATGATGTAAAAATATGTATTGATCGGGATACTCATAGTTCTACGTTGAAAGCAAATGCCCTATCGTTCTTCTTAAACGTGAAGCTAACGAAAGTTATTTTGTTAGAAAAAATTCTGCCAGTTAGCCGGAAAAACTCTTTTGGGTATGCTCATGCTTAAGTCTCGCCAAGTTTCGAAAAAGCGTAGTTATTACGAACAACTTCAAATAAAATTTCATGTAATATGGATCAAGTGTTAGTTAGTGTGATGAGTATATCGGTGGGATGAGACCGATTATATCGTTTCCTTCGCCTAACAAAAAGTGTTGTCTGTCAAGTCCAAATTCATGCCTCATGTCCATGTTAAACGTAAACAGCTACTTTTTCATGCGAATCTCTCCGGCGGACAATACATCAATGTAGTCCAGACTTTTACGTCATATATATATGTTCTATGACCGTTGCACATATTCTGCATTGCTGCCGTTCTGTATATAAAATACTCAAAGTTAGATTATGTTGTAATATAAAGGAACGTTTCTTTTGTAAGTAGATTGATGTGAGAGAAATAGTTCCTCCTTCGAAAATATATTAATTATGCCAAAATACTATGGCATCCTTTAATGACTTAAATTTGTTTTTTTTTTAATAAAGAGTTTTATTGATTGTTGTATAGAGAGTTGCGTGTGTGATATATAACGATAACCACTTTTACTAAATGGACTCCGATATGGAGAGTTGGCGTTAAAAAGGGTTCGTCCCTAGGTCAGTGTACCAAATTTCATCAAAATATTTTAAAAACTGCGATAAAAATATTAGAACAGACACCGGATGGACAGATAGACGAACGGATGGGCAAAGTTGAATTGACCCATAAAATGATTTTGTATCGATCGTTATAATAAAATGTGGGTTTATTTCATTTCCTACACGAAATTGCAAAACATCTGCACAAATTCGTCATCACTTCACTACATTCAACTTATGGCGAGTTAAGAGAAGTAAACATATTTTTTCGAATGGTTGCCGGGACAATCAACACCAAACTTAAAAGTGTCTCTATTAAGTATTTGCAACAACAGTAACCAATATATATATATGATCGATATAAATGCTTATGATCAGTGTATATCAGTGTAGCTATAGTTTTAAATAATACGAATAATATTTATGAACCTTCATGATTTTCGTATCCACAACTAAACGATGATCCTTAAAAGGTTTTCTCTTGCTTTGGTGGTAAACACATATACACTTTGAAGGACTAGGAAGGTAAGGTATCTTCCTACCTTAAGGATCTTCCTACCTTAAGGATGTTGTAAGATCATTCTAAGAGAGGTTTTTTTTCAATATTTCCTACTTTTCGATTTTTCTCTTTTTTTTATATAATCGATCACAGAGGGGATGTTCCCCATAGGTGACGTTTAGAAAAAAGCGGAGGAAAAGGGGAAGAGATATGGTGTGCTACCGATCGGTGTCTTTAGCATCTCATCACTTACTATAACTCCGACCAAAGTAAATTCGATTGCAATGAGACTTGAACCCGCGAACATGGATTTCAAGAGAGGTACACTCCTTATCTACTTGACCTTTTCTTTAAATATAACCGAACACTCCGGGGATATCCGCTATATTTAGAAAGAAGTGGAGAAAGAGAGAAAGATAGAGTGTGTGCCCGATCGCTAAGTGTTATGACTTTACTAACTTAGCGTCTACTGCAACTCCGAGCAAAATAAACTCTATTGCACTGAGGCTTAAACTCGCGGACATTGACTTGGTAGTCGCACTTCTTATCTACGTAACTACTTATGCGAACTGTTTGGAAACGGATAAGGTTGTCAAACTCCATTTTTTATAGTTCCGAACAACATTCGACATAAACAGGATGACTAAAATCTTAAGATATAAAAAAAATAACGAAGCGCTTTTCTGAATTTATCCCCCCTTCCCTTTTCTGATATCACAAATAGTAATGAATTCTAAAGCAGGTCTAAAGCAGGCTAAGATCCAAGACTAATTTACATTTTATTTTTAATTTTTACATAAGCAAGAAAGCTATCGAAAGGGGGCGTATTAGATAAGATTAGATAGGAAAAAAATATTAAACCGTTAGGCGGCCCAAAACTGTAAATTCATTTCTCATATCTGCTATGCCGAATTTGCCTTAAGTGGTTAACAATTTTTAAAGTTAATTTTTTTTTTTTAAATGGTTTACGGCTGCGATAAATATCACTGACCGCCGACAAACACATAAAACAGTTATAAAACTCTCGGACTTTTTATATGGATTTTGAATTCTTCACATAAACCAGACTTTCGATTAAGTAAATCTTTAATTATGAAATTAGTTTAATTATTTATTAAATTTTTATTACATAAAATGTTCTCTACTAACTTGTAAACATTAGAAGGCTTCATAGTAAACCTTTATACTTATTATCTTCTCATTATATTAATTTGTTTAACTCTTATAAAAAAAGCTCATAAAAGACTGAGGAAAATGTTTCCTCATCTTTCGTAAGCATTTATCTTCAATGTACTCTTTTTCTCGAAAAAAAAAAAAATTTTTTTTTTCTACTAAAAATTAAAGACTAACTTTAAAATAAGAAATAACGGTCAGACAACTAACCGCTCTATTGCATCTATGGTTATAATACTTTAATTAGTTTATTATACCGCATCTGAAGAAAAAGATCCTCAAGAGTGGTGTGTTTCGGTATTGCCCCCACAATGATTATAAAAAACATCATATCAACAACAGGGTCTACTCTATCGCGTATAACGTACAGTAGATGATGTATTTACGAAAAAAAAAAAAAAACAAAAAAATAAGAAAAATAAGTAAAGGAAAAAAATGTTTTTTTTCATTTTAGTCTTCTTTTGCGTTCTTCTTTTATGATAACGTCATCATTTTATACTTATTATCACTCATTACATGTAACACTACAGCACAATTAATAAAGATTTTTGTTTGTTTTTGTTATTTTTGTTTTTTTGTTTTTCTTCTCTTAGTTTGATT
>CCAG010014030.1:0-25353 GCA_001077435.1 Glossina morsitans morsitans | reverse complement strand
TATAAAGGCTGTTATTGCGCCTACTCCTATTCGAAAAAGGTAGGCTGCATACGGCGGATATTTTCGGAATCATATACAGTTGTTTCCACTTGTTCTTCTTAGGTCCTTCCCCAGAAATGAGCGACTCATTATCATGGGCAGTTATTGTAAAGCTTGTATTTTTGAAGCGCTAGCGCTGAATTTCTTTAAGCAAGCGACGAGTGCTTTGCTTTTTGTACAAATCGAACGATGTAGAATAAGTGAAGTGACGTCTAGTAGCGTTTTCTACGTCTGACAACAGTGCCCACGATTTAAGCAGTTTGCGCACGTTTACGCTACTTTCTTTGAATTTATTCCCTAGGCATAGGAGAGCATAGGAGAGCGTTACCCATATATACAGTTTGTTTACTTGTCATACGAAAATGTCTCCTGAGCACATAATTCGCTTTTTAAAGACAGAATTCGAGCATTGTACAAATCAAATGCCAGATCTCGTCTAACAATATATACATTGCAAATGCAAGGATAGATACCGAGCACTTTCTGCTCGTGTGCTTTGAAGTTCTCGCGTTTCATAAATCGAATAAGGAACTAATCGCCTTCGATTTCCAGCGCGAAAAGTTTAAATAAAACAAACAAAAAGGGAATTCAAATATTCGGCTTCAGTTCTACGTTAAGGTGTCCTTTGCAGGACATAAATGTTCGGTCAACAACTGATCAGATATCAAGCAATAAGTTTTTTTTCTGAAAGTTTTTGAAAGTAAGACTTCATTTATTGGGCTACAGAGAACTGTTGCGAGCGCTACTTCAAGTTATAATCTTGGCATAGGTATGCTTAGTGTGTGATAAAAACATGTTACCCACAAAAGTCGATTCACCAGCTCCTCTTTAGCGTAAAACATCAATATTCGTTCAGTCCCTTCGCTAATGTATCTTAATAAACCGGCACAAAGTGTAATTATTGTTGGAAGTTTTTTCAAAAATTTCATTGCTGTGTTTGTGCTTCTTGGAATGATTTTTATGAAGGGAAAGGAAATTTCCGAGCACAAACTTTGGTAAGATCCTTAACAATTCATAAGCTTATGCCATGTGACGAAGTAATAAACTTTGAGGCGTAAAGAAATTGAAAGAAGTTTAAAGAAAACATTGAAGCAAATACCGAGGATCAGGCGGTTGGCCAATTAAATGTTGCAAAGTCTACGTCCAAAATTTTTTTTTCCCTTTCCTTTCTTTGAAGTATAGATGTAATCAACAGCACATACATAACAAGTGAAATTGGGACAAAATATCGTCACATGTTTTTGTATTCAAAAAAACTCGTATGATATATAAATAAACGCAAAGGTCGTGTTTTGCTTACTTAATTACTCGTTTATAGGAAAAATCCATGCATTTTCTTCACTTCATTTAATCAAGGTAATACACGATGTATGAATGATATTTTCTTTATGCTCTTTGATTCGAAAATATTCAACTAAACGTAAACGGGGTACGAGTTCATACATAAGTAAACCTTAATAACCTTTTTTGTGGAGACTTACGTAAGATATTGTACATGCATGTGTATTCATATATATATATATATATATATATATATGTATATATAAATATACATATATGTTTTTTAGTGTATTCATTATCGTAAGGATTTCTTTGTAAAAAACGGAAATCATTAGGTGTGAATATGTAAACTAATACTTAGGCAAGCAAGAAAGCAAGCAGGCTGGCAAGCAAGCAGGCAGACAAGCAGGCAGGCTGGATGGCAAACATGCATACATATGTATACATATATGTATATATATATATATGCAAAAATAGTAAACCTGTAATTTTCTACTCTTACATATATGCATTCTATACGTAATGACTGTGTTAACGTATATCTGTATATAATTTGATGTGGGTAAAGTAGCAATTATTTGCACATTAGCATTTAAGTTTTATTTCAACGTCTTTTTACACAAAAATAATTAATGCGTAACTTGACGCTGTTGTGCAACAGCAAAGTATCGTCGAATATAATATGAGCGAGACGAAGAAAATAAAAAGAAAAAAAAAAAAAGGAAGTATAATTACAACAAAACAAAACCGAAAGAAAATCGAGACTTTCTGTTCAGTAACGTTATCATTTCGAAACATGCTTTGCCAGGCATAAAGGAAGTGAAGCATATGAGCTCAATTAAAAAAAAAAAACAAAAAAAAAATAAAAAAAAAAAATTAAAAAAAGTAAAAACAGAACAAAATTAAAAATAAAATAAAAATAAACATTTTGTATGAAGTCCGCAGCAAAAATATGTAAGCGTGCGTGTGTTTAAGTTTGCATACGCGTGTTTACATATATATTACAAGTTATGCAATTACTGACATTATACACTTTTAATTTAATTACAGCTTTAAAGGCCAACCATTGCGATGAGGTGTTGCTGAAACGAGCACGACATGTCATTACGGAAATCAAGCGGGCACAAGAGGCTGCCATCGCATTAAAAGCTCACGATTTTAAAAAGGTGAATAAACATGTCATGTATGCTTGTATGCATACACACACACACACACACATACATACATACATACATACATACATACATACATACATACGTACATGCATGCATGCATACACACATTCATTTATATATGATAACATAGATATTTACGTTCATGTGCTTATGTTATACGTTTACTAATGCGATAATGAGCGGGCGACTGAATACTCGGTTTTCGTAAACTTGTTTTCATTATTATTATTATTATTATTATTTTTTTTTTTTTGGGAGAAAAATTTTGCAGAAGATTATCTAATGCGGTCGTTGATGTTGACGATGTGGCAAATCAGAAATAAAAGCAAAGTTATTTTAAAAAAAGGAAAGCAATAGAAGCAAGACAAGTTACTTTATTGTTACAATTGTAGCGAAATTTGTTCGCATGCCAATGAAGCAGCAAACAAAGTAACGATTAGAAAGACGTAGAAAAGGCCCTAAGAATTATAGCAAATATTACGAAAATACGGTTTACTTCCGATAACCAAAAATCTGACGATAATTAAAATTGTCTTCAAATCTATTTCGTTTTATTTCCATGAAATCAACACAAAAAAAAAAAAACAATTATCTTAAATTATATACGAGGCAAAGAAACACCCAGTGTTTTTAGAATATAAGTAAAAAAAAGGAAGAAGACATAAGAAAAAATAAAATAAAAATACTATAATGAGACATAGTCCATCATAAAATACCCTACATCATCCAACAGTTATTCATGTAACGACTTTTCAAAATAAGGCCTTATGTGAAAAGTGATCGAAAAAATGGTCGTATCCGAACCATTTTCAACAGCCTTCGTTCTTCAGCCAAAACACGAGAACGTGCTAATCAAAATACTTTAAAGAATGCGGTTCGTAGATTGAACACGAAGGAACAAGACGGACGGAGAGCAAGCTTAAGTCAGAAAGTGATTCCGAACTAATAAAGTTGGGGTTAGCTCAAGTCCTTCTGGATGTTGAATGCATCCACACAAGCTAAATATACCATTGTGCCACAAGTGGTGTCGTGTATAATCATAAAAAAAGATTGGAAAGGACTGCGAATCAAAGTTAATATGTTATTGCTATATGCGATTCGGCTTTGAGGTTAATCTTGTAGCTTCTCCTCAAATGCAATCTATTCCGTCCATTTTCAGGTTACTTCTTTATATCTTTGCAACTACTTATCATATCAAATTTAGTTTAAGAATAAAAAGAAAATTAAAATATTAAGCATATATTCGGACGGGAAGTATAGAAAAATTAGCAAAGCAAGTAAGTTGCCTATTTACGAATCATCTTTACTTAGAATCTATTATAGTTGCACGTCTCCTACCCGTCAGCAAGATCGTTTTTAAAGAATCTTCTAGGCTCAGAATTAGAAGCGAACATCAATCGAACTTTTGAGAATTGATTCTTCGAACATTTAAAGCAAAGTGTTATTAATAAGGTTTTCTACTGAAATGCAAATAGAAAATTAAATTTTATGATTAATCGCACTGAGGTAAACTGTAAATTCATATCAATAGTTCGGTTCTTCTAATCCAATAAATTGGAAGAAAACTTACAATTGTTCAGAGATGTACGTCTTCTCTTATACATAGGTTTATGTGTGTTATTTGTACCTTTACATTTTGTCCTGCTTTACATGACTAAGCGCCCAATGTTTGAGAAAGAAACAAAAACTAGCAAAAATTACCGGAAATTATTGGCTCTTATAAAATTTCCCGGCCGTTTGAGCGAGATTGGCTTCGAAAGAACTTTGAAAGAGATCATCGATCTTAAAATTGCCTTAATTCGAAAATTCTTGATTCTATCGTGTCAATGCCTTTCCTTGCTGTTTCTGGTTGCATTCTTCAACTTCAGCCGTCAACGAGAAACCAACTTAAAGTTTCCTATATAAGATAATTGGAGAGAATAAGAGAGTTGCCGTAAATACTTCGTCTACTAAAATAAACACTTTTACAACAAGAACAAAAGTGAAATTTTAAAATTCCATAGTTCGGTGAACTTGAGCACTTACTGCTTCATCTACTTCATCACTTCATCTATCGTATAATCCAATGTTGGCAATTCAACCAAATACTCGTAATTGAAACTTTTTGACGTGCATAGGTTCATTTTTTGCAAGGATATTTATATGAGAGAAACTTAAAATATGATTCCTTCTTAAAGTTTCCAATTCACACGTAAAAATGATATTTTCCACATATTTTTGTCGAGCAGATGGAAAAATAAAAACTTTTTCACATCAGTAGCCTGATTCAAGATATTTTCAATACGGTTTATTCCCCCTCCCCCCCCACCATTTCTCCTTGTTTCCGCTGCTATATGGACTTCAACTATGAAGCACCAAGGATCACATATTTATCACATGACTATGAGTTTTCTTGGACCAAAAAAGTAGTAGCGTGGCTGAGGGCACGGCATTGCAGTGTCGAAACTTCTCCTCAGATAATGATGAAAATCTAAATATAAATTCAGGAAAAATCGATAATGGGAATGGAAGAGTGGCGCTAAGACGCATACACTAGACTCTAAAGCTATGCAGGTCCAAATTTTTTTCAATCGCGGCGATAAGCAAGCCCATGCAAAATTGTTGCTATGCTGGTTGCGGTTTTATTTTTTTTTGCAAAACTTTCATGTGAAGAGTTTCTCTTGCTCAAATGTCGACAACATTGCTTCGAGAAGTTTCGTGGTCACTGTGATTAAGCTAAACTTTCACGGTTATTAAGCATTAAGGTGTTGGATTTGTTGCGTTTTGCTGGGAGTGATAGGAAATACTCTACACTCGCGCTCTCATTCTGGCATGACAGGGGCAGCACAAAGCGTCGAAATGATTTGAATTCTTGTGCTCACTGGCGATTACAATGGTCGTTGTTTCATATTCAACCCGTACGTCAGCGGATGCTGTCTAATTAAGCATTCATATGCATAGATCAATGCTAACCACTAGCGACAGCTGTCAGTTTGCCTATTCCTTTGTTCAGCTATTTGCTTGTCTGCTGCTATAAAAAACTTGCTGTTTTATTTTTCAGTTTAGTTTCTCAGAAATAAACAAAATTCGCTCGCTCCGTACGAAAGCCAAAACAATTTGGAATGCAAAGGCAAAAATTTCATTGGAAACTGTGAGGGGGCATTTTGGGACAGTGCTGCGACTAATATTATCTGTTGACAAGGAACGTATCGCTGAACTTAAGTTGTTTTTGTAAAGCTTAATGTGAGAACTAGTATTACACCCTCCTTCTGTCAGATCGCGTCTTATCTAACTTAAAAAGACGTTGAGATGTTGTCTATGGCTGCGTCTTGAGGGTAAATAAAGCTTTTGAAATTTGTTATTGTTGTGTTTCCTAGCTGCTTGTATATATTTTCTATGATATGTTATTAAGAATGCGGTTTTAGGCGCTTAAGCGTCACTGGTCAATACGTTCGTCTCTTCTTGCTTAATATGAACGTAATTATTATTGTTATTTAATTTATATTAATTGAATTCAATTAATATAACTAAGCTTTATGATGATCTCCATTTGACTTCATTAAACTGTTGATAATAATCCTACTTTAAGCTTTTTGTATATACACGATTATGTGTCTATAAATTCTCGTTAAAAAAAGCAAATAAATGTAAATTTGTTTTCAATTTTAACCACTCGGCCAAATGGAAAAGAGCAAACAAAAAAAAAAAAAAAAAAAAAAAAACAGCATTATTTTCATACAAATGTAATTAAGAGAACTTCTGTGATAGGTGCGAACAAAAAGTAAGAGGATATTGGCAAAATAAGCCTCGCTATAAAATTTAACAATAATTACTTTATGATTTTTATTATTACACTGGTGATGGCTGGTATAACTTAAAGCTTATTTTTAATGGCAATTTCTCGCAAATTTGCATAATGTTATTGCTGTGAATCAACTCGTAATACGTAATATATATAAACGGTGCTTGGTTTTTGGTTTTGGTAGAAGGAAGAAAGATTTCTACACTATCGCAAATACATGCACACACACACACAAACACACACACACATACATATACATATAAACACAAGCACACACACACACACACACACACACACATATATATATATATATATATATATATATATATATATATATATATATATACATACAAATATGTACATACACATTTATACACACGCGTACACATTCTCAGTTGCTTTTATATTTATATATCTACTATATGAATAAAGCGTCGACTGGTAAATGAAAGGCAACCAAGCAGGCTGGCAAGCAGACAAGCAAGCAAGCAAGCAAGCAAGCAAGCAAGCGAGCAAGTAAGCAGGCAGGCAGTTAGTTAGTTAGTTAGTCTGTCGTTGGCAATAGTGGATTTTGTATGCAATTGTACGCCGGTCATGCATATAAACGAGTGAACTATTATCAAAGTTGAGCAGCCATCATTAGCGTCATTTTTGAAATCGACGTGCATAATATGCGTTGAGCTGCCATAATTTGGGTAATATACACATAATATGCCTTTGCACACACACACACACACACACACATACATACATACATACATCCATACATATATATAAATATATATATAAAAGTGAAACAGAAATAAATGAGCAAAAACGGAAAAGAGAATGTTTGTGAATAAAAGTGTAGAGAATGGCAAGACAAAAAATTACTCTACAAATATCATTGAATTTGCTTAACAGCTTAAAATGATGAAAGTAAGCAAAGGAAAAAAAAAAAAATTTAAATTAAAAATGAAAATGAAAATAAAAAAAAGGCAGTAACAAGTAAAATAAAGAACGGCCGGAAAATATGCAGCACATTCAAGTTGTAACGTATACCGAAGGATGCGAAAATAAAATAAAAAAAGAGAGAGAAAAAAAAAAACAAGGAAAAAGAAAAAAAGAAATACCATTGAGTGTTGCAATGGTGTTGAAAAACTAATTTATGCGGCGTTTTTAACAGCTGCCATGCCTTCGCCCTCGCTATGATAATGTACCCCTTCATCTTATTGTGCGACGTATTTTATATAAAAGAGTTAGCCCAGGCAGCCGGTGGGGATGTTCTTTGTGTACTTTTTTTTTGTGCGAATATATGCCAAAGTTAATGATAAGCTAACTGTAAGCATATAAGCATATATATGCATGTACGGACTACATAACACATGCAAGCAAGCTTTTGTAGGCTCTTTACTTTGTTTCTCTATAGATATATACGTGTATGTAGTCTTATATATATATTAGGCAAAATAAAAAATATTGAGCCTGATAACGGGCGCAACATGGATTCATCTCATATAAGAAAAGAGTAAGATTCGATTCAGCTGCGTTATCAATAACTTGGTTTTTTTCGTCAGCTGCAAGATTCAGATCAGCGGTATTGTGTAAACTCCCTTGGCACGTTTTAGAGATTTAAACCACGAAGAGCCCACCGTGCAAATAAAATTGACGAGCTTAAAAAAAACATAAGAAAAACATGTAACACTAAGTCTTGACCTATCCCTGAAATTGTTTTCTTAAGGGGTCATACCACCATAGATTGGCCTATAAAAGGACCGTTTGAAACTAAAGCGAAATTCATTTTTGTAGAAAATTTTCCCTTTAAAATCGTGTATTAGAACTACGTTGTTATGTGGCTTAACCATTTGAACTCCAGTTGTCATCTCCATTAAATGCAGCGAAGTTGCTAAAGCTAGTGAATGATGAAAATCGTCAGCTTCACATCCACGTGCTACTTTAGGTGGGGCTGGAGGTTCATCTGCGACTCTTGAGCAATCTTGTACGCATACAAACTGTAGTGCACCAATTATTTCATAAACTCAACGAGGACACGCCCAGTTTCTTAGGATAGAATTCAAAAATTACGGGATCGGATTTTTGACAACCAAGTTATCGGAACAAGTGCAGCAAGAACGAATTGGTGAGGTCAGACTATGCACCAAATTGAATAGAGAATTGCAATCTTTTGCACATAGTGTGAAAGCCTGAGTGAAAGCCGGATTTTCACAAGTTGAACAGTTTAAAGAAACCTGTCAACATGTTACGACATAACCTTAAGAATCTTATTCGATATCGGTATAAATTAATTTGAATGAGCATAAGTTAATTTATTGAATATAAATTTTTATTTTCTAATGGCTCAATACTTTTAATATATATGTATATATATATTTGTATAAATTTACGTGTGTGTATATATATGACTTGGATACGTCTACGTTTTCTCGTTACACATTCATACACAAAGTAGCTATACACGCAAGTTTTCATCCCCTATCTGTGCATGCTGTGTTTGTGTGACGCTATATTTTGAATTTATAAAAAGGAAATATTCACGCGTATAAACTATATGGAAAGCCTACAAAATTTTAGGTGCACACACATATAAGAATACCAGCCATCAAGTGTTGCTGTTGGTTACACACATAAGCATGTATGCATAATGGGTTTGGTAGGGCTTTAGTTCAGTTTTTGAATTGCTGGCTTTCGCCTATTCAATTCAACTGCAATCAGCAAAATTTGATTTATGCGGCCACACATACCATATGTAAACACATATTCTTCCCGCACTTAAACTTTCATCTACCGAAACAAAAAGCATAAAGAATGGCGAGGGGGGCGGGGGGGGGGGAGAAAAAAGCCCAAAAAGATCTCCTTTTCTCTTGTACTCATTCATAAACCACCCACTCATCGGTATTTAACGTTACTATATTCATTCATTTGGATAACGCATACTCTTGTCAACTCAATACAAGAGAAAAAAAACAAAAAAAAAAATAAAAAAGAGATGAAGAGAAGGAGAGGGAGAGGGAGAGGGAGGGGGAAAGAATCGTCTTCCTCTTTATGCATTTTTTTCTGCTTTAATACACATTTCACAGGTCTTCCGGTTCTATTTTTTCGGTGACTTTTTATATATCGTATCGTATCGTGTGGTTTATTTCTTTTCATTTACTATTCATTCATTACAAAAGGTATAAAATTTTATATTCAAGGTATAGTAAAAAAAAAATTTCACAAATGATGCTTGATTTTGGTTGTTATACTCACCGCCAAAACGATGTGGGCATATTCAATTTGTCAATACGTTTGCAATTGTTCATCTCTCTTATTGTCCGTCCGTGAAATGTATGGGGTAAACATTCTCCTACTCGCAAAAATTAACATATTAGTATTAAAATTTGGCAAGAACATGACGTGTAGCTTGGTATTGTAAGTGGGTAAAATTGCCCAAAGGACGCGCCCACAGTGCAACGGGAGTCAAAGACAGTGAGCTCTTCTGTCTGGGATTTTTACTCGTTACTCTTTCGCTACAACAGATGCACTGTAAAAAACGCAACGTGTATTGTAAAAACAAAAAAAAATGGCCACGCCCACTTTATGTTATAGAATAGCAAAATTTTAAATTATTTGGTTGATTTTGTTACAAAACTTTATACATCTTTTCTAAGTAAATATGATCGGCGCCAAGGATTCGGTCAGAGTCAAATTTTTTTTTTTTTTTTTTGTGATGAAAAGGAATTAGTATGCCTTTGCAAATGCTAACCGTAGACAATGCTAACAAAGCAATTTAAAATATTCTTAGAATATGTTTAGATTTTATAATAATTTAAAATGTATTCTAAAATTTAAAAATCTTTCTCGCTTAGATTAGGCAGATCCCTCTCTAATATATTTCTTGATAGCTTCTGTAGAAGTTGTTTTACAGCAAAACGGTTTACGCTCTATGCTCTTTTGGTATGACGAACAAGTCGATATATTTCTTGTTGAATATTACTTTTAAACTCTGTACATAATAGTAGTAATCTTGCAAAGGGCTCAAGGGCTCAACTCAAGAGTTATCGAGCTGTACAATTCAGAAATAAAGAATATTGAACATGTTTACATTACCATTGTGATTATAGCGATCGATTCGCTAAACCCGTTTGACTTTATTCCTATGGCCGGTATGTTAAGTACTGTGTTACACTACTCCACTAAATCATCTCTCTATTATAATTTAATGTAATGCTATAACTGAAGGTTTCCTTGCCAAAAAGATTATCACTTTCTCTCACTTAAAGCTATCACTTTCACACGTTCATTCAAAATTTATATTTTAATCCGTTCACACGCATACATTTAAGAGCAATGAAAATTAAAATTCATAACATAACATAAAATTGATGATTGCCTTATAACGAAAAAAGATATCATTTACATAATATAGCAGTCAATAAGTTCGTAGGATGACAATTAAATGTTGCCATTATTGTTAACTCCATATTAGTGTTAGGTCGTTAGTGTGCAAGTTACGGTTGTTTTAACTTTTTGCGACACAATTGAAAAAACTTTGCATTTCGTGCGTCGCGTCACTCAAACAAGTGCAACTTGTAAACTAATGGTCGGAATGTCACGCAATTTTGATACTTTTCGTGTCAAGGTTGCTACTGTCTAAAAATGATATGGATTCGTCAATAGCCAATTCTACATTTGCATACTAGTGTACGAACCTATTGAGTGGTTCGTTACACATTTTAAAGGTATAGCAAATGGGTCCATAATCGCCGAGACTGACACATTCACATCGCTTGGAGGAACAAATACAAGCCATTTGCAGAAACTGTCGAATTTCTTCTTCTGTGCCTATAGCTCGCCCGGATCGACGATTATGTCGACCATTACCTGCTCGTAATGCTTACGAAAACATAGCTACTAGAGATTCAGATTTTTTGTAGCAAGTTTTTACCACTTCGACACGTTCAGCGGTTGTTAAACGATCCACGTTGTAAAATTAGCGGACATTGCACTAAACATATGATACCTTGGATGGTAGTGCTGTATCATCACGACTCCACGAACTGGATAATCCTATGTAATGAACTTTTCAATATATCTTAAGATTACGTGTGAAAAGGGCAATTAACTTACAATCTATATTAAATGCAATGAATTTAACTGGGAAATGGGAAAACCAAAAGGAACAAAGAAGAAAAGAGCTTGTCCGCGTATAACCCAGGTATGCTCAATAGTGGTGAGCATCATTACTGAGCCATTGGCACACCGTTATTTAACACCCTATGCTATTTAACTGTAAGACACGACTACTTTAGTTAATCGTATGATTTCGGTATAACATCGACAATCACATGTATACTCCGATATTTGAGATATTAGGGTTTTGTAAATATATATATAAAATTTACTATAACTCGAGTTGAAATATTTGTCAATTAAAATATCGATTGACGGGGGGTAAGCTGTGAAGTTAAATGAAGTAGTGAAGCAATGGGCTTCATTCTCAACAAGCTTATCGCACAATGCTCTCATCTTTTTTAACATTTTGATTGCATCGATACCTATTAAACTTAACCTATATCAGCCGTAGAAATGAACACTTATGGGCTTTTGTAGAGAATGGTAATCAATGCTTCGTTCAAATTAGCCATTCGTTCAGTTAGCCTTTAATTCGCTGATATCTTTAGTTAGGTGGGGAAAGGACAATAGATCTGGCCGGTTAATCAGGTTATTAAGCGATGATCTTGCAAACCGGAAATCATTTAATGCATTATCTCTTTAAGAGATGACAAATGCAAAACATTTAAAGCAAAATTTAGATTTTATCAACAAACAGGGCCATTATTTCGTTGCAGTTGAGCTGTTGACGCTTAAAAGGGAACATTCAAATAAGTCCATGTTGAGTTGTCCTGCAATCAACATCTTGTTGTTTCCTTTAAAATGAAATCTTATTAACGTTAGAACATCGTGTTGTTATTATGCGCCTATACGACAATATAAATCAATAGATGCGAAATGTTTACATGAGTGAATTGAGAAGAAAATGCTAAAAACTGTAAAACGTTGCAATAAAAAATAAATAAAATATAAATATAAAAGACCGCTGGCTAAGTGGCTGCATGCGTGCATATGCGCGCGTATAGTATTACGGTAAAGTAGAGTATGGCATATGCATGTGTGCGAGTGTTTTATGGTCTGGTATTCAAGCCATGAAAGTATTATGTTTAGTGTAAAAACCATTTACTTAGTGTGACTGTACAATTATTAAAAAAAAAAAAAAGAAGAAAAAGTTGCTGTTATTGGTGGTTTTAATATCATAAGAAACGGAATAAAGAAAGAAATGTGAATTTATAGAGCGACTAAGGGAGGTTGGGTGAGTTGGGCTAAGGCGGACGTTAAAGTAGATTTATAATTTTCGCAATATTAAAGGCCACATGCTGTGAGTTTTTTGTATTCAGCTACGCTTACAGACCAATGTCTGCAAGTATAATCTAAATAAAACAAAGGAACGAAACGTTTATATCTGACCTAAAACGAATTTAATATACTCCACAATTGCTGAGTAAAAATGTTTCGATATGATTATGAAAGCGGGATACACATGTAGGTAACAAGGCGGTAGTAGTGGACTCGGAATAGCAGACTGTCTCAACACTTACTCGCTCTAATTAAAAGTGTACGGGAGAATACTGTGTTATGTCGTCGGTGCCTATAAGTGAACGAATGCCATAACTACGTTAGCATACCGCGGACTTTCGATGCAGGATTTTGAGAAAGGAGATAAAAAACACATACCAACACCATTGACAATATCTGTTAAATGGAGACGTGCCCACAAAACCCCCACTCAAACACTTGCACTCTCATATTTATAAAGCAGTAGCAGCAGCAGCCGCATTATTATTTGTTGTTGTATGTATGTTCGTTAAGTGAGTTTTTCATAAGTATTCTGTATATAGTTTTTAATATAAATTAAGTTTGCATTGTACAAACTTTTTTGTACTTACATGTGTTTTATATTTTATATATTTTCTTGTTTTCACATATCTTTTCCCTCTTTTTATTTCTTTAAACACACCCCATATGTATTTGTGTATGTGAATATGTATAATATCTATGTAATATATGTTACATTTTTGTTTCTCTTTTCTTCTATCCAGATGGGTGAACTAATGACAAAGTCACATATGTCACTACGTGATGATTTTCAAGTGTCGTGTCCGGAACTGGATGTACTCGTTGATGCGGCCATTAATTGTCCTGGTGTGTTGGGATCACGTATGACGGGCGGTGGTTTCGGTGGCTGCACAGTAACACTCGTACAACGCAATGCTCTTGATAATGTTATTACCACAATATATGAGAATTTCATCAAGAAATTTAATAAAAACGCTGCCGAACGTATCGAATTTTATATTTGTACACCAAGCGAAGGAGCCAAAAAATTGTCATTATAATGAAAAGCTGACAAAAGTGCAGTAAAAGAGAATAAGCGAAAAAGACATACAAAGGAAATAATTTTTATATTATAAGAGAACAATAAAACGAATAATGAAGTGCAGTAATTAAAAGTTATACACATATCTAGATGAACATACAATTGCTTATTGATGAAAGAAATAAAGAAAACGAATAAATTTTATATTTTTCTCTTAATTTTACTTTAAGCTTCGCTTCGTAATCAATTAAGGACGTAATTTTTCTCTTCCACAATAATATAAGAAATAAACGAAAAAGCAACGAATTTCCTTAATTATGGTTAAAAGAAAAAAAAAAAAAAAAAAAAAAACAAATTACTGCTTACGGAAGGAATTGCATTGAGTTAATAGGAAAATAATCTTTTGTAGTCTGCCCTAATACCGAAGCAAACTGTCGACATCGAGATACTTGCATTTTCATTAATATTTTTTGCAACATTTTTATATTCTCTACCCAGTTGTGGTGGTCAAGCGATTTTTTTTCTTTAGAGCATCCAGCAATGGGGAACGATTTCAAACGATTTACGCTGAATCTATACATACCTCTGCGAGACTCTTTATAAAGGTAGTCATCGGAGCGTAAAAGTCCTTACTTTTCATGCATTTCGCTTTTTGCTTTCTGAAGAGGAGAAAAACGTCTCGTTTATTCACCAAAAATGTGTGTGTTGCGAACGATGTTATATATCGGATATAGTTGGCAATTTGCAAAACTTTCTTTCAGAGATTTCGTTCAATAAAATGCAGCCTATTAAGCGATAACACCAGTTAAGCAAAATTAAAAAAAAAAAAACATATTTTTGGGCTTTTCCTTTCTCTTTTTTTTTTTGGATGGAACCAAAACTAACAACATTTTTTGAAATACATATATTAAGAAATGGCAACATCGGAACCATTCTCTTAACAGTCTGCGAAGCGTAACTGGGGCAAGTTTCAAACCAAAAAAAAAAAAAAAAACGATTTAATCTATACAAAGGGGACTCTAAAAAACCGATTTTTGTGTGCCTGACAAATAATTAAATAAATCCTTTCAATATCCAACAAAAAAAGAAAAGACATTCTTTTGTTGATTAAAAATTTTTCATATAACTTATCGATAGAACGCACATGTCTCGGTAGAAAATGTTAGTCTAAATTATAACCAGTAAGAAAATTACTTTGGGTCGCGGCCGAATCTTTTATACCAATTATCGTGATTCCAAAAAAAAGTAAAAGAATTAAATGTTCATACTTTACGATATTGGGTGGTCACGGCTGGTTTTGTCTATTCTCACAATAAAAGTGGAAATTTATATGGCGTATGTTTTGAAGAAGTGAAAAACACTGAAAGCAAAGCCGTTCGCAATTTTTGCCACATAAACGTGTGGGCATTGTAGGCGTGTTCGTTCAAAAGTTTGGATCATTTTCAAATTCTTTTGCGAACGGGAGCATACTATACAGTTGCGCAGACGCACAGATGGACATGTTTAGATGCATTCCAAATTTGAAAATGGCCAAGAATTTATATACTTCATGGTGGTTTTGAAGCTTCGTTCTGTGCGTTACAAAGGCTTTAAAAAAAAATGGAATTATGACATAGACATAGGATAAAATAGACTAGACGTGGGCGATCATATTCCAGCATCGCCCATAGAATTTTTATGCAATTATCCTGTGTAGTTTATGAGTAATAAGCAAAAAAGTAATAATTAATTCTTTTTCAAAGTTAGCGGCATCGTCACTCTTCATAGTACTGTAGACGTGTCCTTCGACCGATTTGATAAATTCTCGATATCAACCTGTGTGCAAGAGTTTTGAATGTTTCAGCCGAGTCGACAGAGTGATTTTTGTGGCCATGAGAAGGTTTATAATAGACATTGTACAGACGGACAAACGGACATGCTCAAATCGATTCAGAATTTGATGCTGATGACGAATATACATATATATATATATATATATATATATACTTTGTGGGAGGTGACGGGTACAAAAAATTCGAATGAAAGAAATAAAGATTCTAGACGGCGTTTAATGGGACGTTTCGAAAGCACATGTTCCGAGGAACAAGGCGTTTAAAGTTTCGAAATGTGTTATGGACGTTTGTTTTTATCACAATTCCTTTTGTACTATTTTTTCTTTTTCTCATTAGCTTGCAATTCCAAGATTATAAAACTGGCCTTTTATGTTAATGTCGCGAAGATTTTATGCTATGGCGTGGCAGTTTGGCTGCATGTGTCAAAAGCAGTGTTGCCTTTACGCTTTACGCTTTCCATGTGTAGCGATGTAAATGATAGAGAGAATGTCAAGAAAATTTATAATTCTATAGACGAATTCATAATTAACAACAACATCTGCATCACACACTTTTAAAAACTTGGCAGAATAACTTTTTTCTTTCGAATCACTCTCGGCCTCATATCTATTCAACAGACGTCTCAATGATTTGTGACGCGATGCTTTCTTGTCCTTGTTACAAATGAATTGTTAAAAATTTGAATCACATGCAAAAATCGTGATTTCGAGCCAAGAACTTGCGCCCTTTTTGTGCATGCATTGAAGCTATACTAACGTGTTTTTTATTCGAAATGCTTTTAAATGAACATAAACCCCTTCTAAAGTACATATGCTTAAGGACAACGAATTCCCAGCAGGGATTCATTTGAAGATCGGAAGAGCGGTTCAGCAACTTTGACACATTATTAGAGGTTTGAAGGCATTTACCAAGCTAATAAAAAAGAATTAATTTTCTGAAAAAATGTTGGGTTGTGTCAACTCCTTTAACTCCCTAAAATCACTCTTCGACTGTTATTTGACATTAACAGAAAAGGGATATAACCTTTACAGCGAACCAATTTATTGTTTGCCATTTTTTCTCGATGCACTTTTCCCTTTGACATAAACAATATTACCTCCTCTAAGGTTTATCTACTGGCAATAATAATTAGGAGGGGCAATGAAATTGGTTTGCGATCAACATGAAATTCCGAAATGACTTAGTTATGTCCGACTTCTCGTAGTTGGGTTCAAAAGAGAGTATTGAGGTTTTATGACTAGGCGCGTCTTTGAATATAAATTCAGATTTCCCACAAACAGACAAGTCAGAGACCAAATCTTGTATACCTGTCATGTTCATATAAAAAAAAAAAAGAAAAAAAATAAATAAATAAAAATAAAAATAATAACAAAAACTCAAAAAAATAAAAAAAATAAATAAAAACAAAAACTCAAAAAGATATATAATAGAAAGTCAAGCCTTGTAAGAAGAATAAGAGAATTTCAGTCCTACCACGGGCGCGGTTACGAAACCTGGCCGTATATCAAATTGCGCAAAACTTTTTGCGTAAATCTTTTTTATTTGTTCGTTTACTTTGAGGTTAGAATTATTAAAAAACGATAACAACTCTTATTGAATATGTATAGTTGTCTCCTAACAAATCACGTCACAACCCGTTAAGAGTATATTTTATTTGTATCTTTGTGTTTAATAAATGAAGAAGAAATTGTTTAAATTCAAACGGGTACCGCTTAGGACGTTGGACACGCAGCCGAAAGACACAGGTTCAATCCCTGTTGCGGTAGACCATAAGTGGTACCTTAGTACAGATGTCATAGCATTTCGTTATATGTACATGTAACTGTCGTTGTTTATCACGTATGGTTTGTGTCTGCAGAAACATACACACGTCCATACTCGATGCAATAGGTGTTAATAAACTACTTCTCCTTTTCGTTTTCTTGTGTTCGGCTTAACACTGCTCCTGTTGTTATTTTTAATTTGGCAATTTATAGAAATATGACCAAATTCTCCACAATTGTAATCCCGGTTTGGTTTTTTGTTCTCTTCCTTGTAGTTTTTCGTATACAATGTAGATTTTTTACCATATCAACAGCCGGCTTTCTTTTGGTTCAAAAGCATCCAACTATCCGGTTAGCATTAATGATGCCGAGACCGCGTCATCTATATTAAGTGCTGTGTTCCTAACTTTCAAGGTAATCATCGCCAATTCGTTCACGTAATCCTGGACTGAGCTATAATTGTTCAGTTTTATGTTAACCAATTGCTTGAGTAATTCCACTTGTGTCATAAGCACTCATCAAAGGTTCCCATGCTTCTGGTGCTGTTGAGACTCCTGCAATATGCCCATAATTAGAACGATCCATCATCGATGTGATTTCAGCCGAAGCACGTTCTCATTCAAGATTACACGCCGGTCTCTGTCTCTTCCATATCTCGAAATTCTCGCGTCCTTTTAAAGGATTTAAATAAAAGCCTATTGGAGGATTCGCAAATTTTTTTAATTTTTGTTTTTTCAAAACTTAACTGACCTTAACTGACGGCATATAACCTTTAAGTTACAAATTTTCATAAGTGGCTAAGAATCACAAATCTTCAGCTTTTCTTTTTTCTTTGCGTTTACCGTAGGTTTTCAAGTCGGGCGAGAAATGGGAATCGTTTCTTGCAAGGCCATATATTATTGCAAATGACTTCGCATATTCCGTCGTCTACTATGACGACGTCCATCAACATGGATCGCGCAATCCATTTACATATGTCTGTCTGTCTGTCTATAGTTTAGAATCAAAATTTTTTCCGATAGAATAATTGTTACGCACCGGGTTTCTTCTTCTTCTGTTATTTAGCAAATCAACAGCCGAAAATTCGTTGAGATGTGTGAAGAGTCCTTTGTTTGAGCCTTAGTAAAATTGAGGTTAGATTTGATATATAAAATTATTAGTTTATTTAGTTTACTGTTTTTATTTGATTACAGTCTTTTTAATTTTGCTTGTTATACGTCCGCCAAGTAATTTATTTATTGATTTGTTTTAATCTTTACTAAAATATGCATATTACTCGTCCGCCACGTAGGGTAGAATAGAACAGCGAGGAGTACATTTCGTTGTGTAAGAAATAATGTAGCATATGAGTATAAAGTGTCATATGAAGGACTTGATGAGTGTAAGAGTGTGAAAGTGTAAAAGAGGTTAGGTTCATAATTTGACTGTAAGGGCTTATATACCTTGATGATATGATTTAACGAAAAGAAGAGATTGCGAGATAAGTGGTCGCGAAGATCACATATACTCAATTTGCGAAGTGTGGAATGGCGTATAGAAGTGGTGACATTCGGACAGACAAATAGGATATGATCGGGAGATTGTAAGACTCCACATGTACATAAAGGGCTGTTTACTATGTTCATTTTGAATAGAATATCATTACATGCCGTGCGATTAAACAACAGCCTGTTAATAAGGCGAATAGTGTCACATGTGAGTTCGCAATTAATTCACCAAGGAGCTTCACTTATTCGTGGAAATAAAGAGTATAAGTGACGACCATAAAGTGAATTATTTCATCGCTGTTGCCAAGAAAAAATTGAATCTATTTTGTCGATTGCCCTCAAGTCTGCAGAAATCAGAGTACGATAATTAAAATGAGAGATGGTCTGGAAAATGCAAATTTATCTACAGTGGCGTCAATTGTGTCAAATCAAATTCGAAAATCAACAAAAACTGTCTTTATTTTTTAGAATGTATACATATACATATACATATGTATATATATAAATGTAGTAGAAATACGGCTAAATTACGATAATAATTCTTAATATTAATGCCGTTAGCTTGAAATCTTACCACATCTTTTACGATATTAGAGAATGTGATGAATTCATCATTGAATAGTGAGAATGTGAAGAAGAGCCAGGCGATAATACATGCATATATTTACAACATAACATGCTTGCGAGAATTTTCATATGCACACAAATAGTTTTTACAGACACTTAAGACATGAAAAGCAATAAAAAAACGAACAGAGGAATTCAGAAATTGATTACGTATGCTTTTAAGCTCATTAACGGACGAGACAGAAAGATCATGTAAGCAATAGTAGCCGATGAATGTTCTACAAATTACATGAAACGGATTAAGTAATTCGTAATAAGCGCGACATTATGCTGGCAGCTTCATTTAATTAATAAGATTGTATTAAGAAGCATGAGGGGAGAAATATCCTCTCCAATTATCTGAAACTAACATTTCACGTCTTTTCTCAAGCGTAGATAAGCCAATAAATTTCACTCTGTTTTCATCTAAATTTCATTTCATTAAGCAAATCATTAAAACTCGATATACATTTTCCAGGATATGATGAGTAACACAACAATACTTGAGTAATAGACGGAATATTTAATGAATGGTAGGATTTTTCAAAATATTTTACAAAAACGGCGAATATCGCAGACGTGTCCGCGCATTCCAAATGATCATAGCTTACGACAGAGAGAACTCCTGCCCCTTTAACTTTGGAATATAAAATATTAAAGATCCTTTTACGATTGTTAGGTAGTCCACCTGCAATCGAATGAATGAACTTGGAGTATCTAGTTTCTACTGCGTACAGCACAGCGTCTTTGGATCTCTAAATGAACCAATGCGTTTAAACATTTTGAATAGTTTGCCGTTCTTAAGGCTTGTTAAGCCAGACAAGGCATTTAATGGAAGTATAGCTGGGCCTTAAGGATACCCAGACAGAAATAGCGAATAAAAGAAAAACAGCCTTATAGCATCCATCTATACGCTTACAGTTTGAATTTCAGATAAACGCAGTTTAGTCACACAAATTGTTAGCTGGTAGATAGATGACTAAGGCTAAGCAACAGCGAAGTGATTTGAATATTTTCACGTAAACCGTAGAGATTAGTCTAAAGCGTGGATAAATTAGACTCACAACAAACGACTAATCGAGAAGCTTCGTTTGTTTTGTGGCAAATGCACTAAAGGCTGTACAATGACCAACGTCATTACTGAAAACTCATTAAGTTATTGGGAAGATTAACCTCATCCGGGACTAATAGTTTTCCGCAAGGTTGGAGACAATTTAGAATATTTTTGATTAGAGATGAGTACTCCAAGTACACTGTAATATCAGTCGGGGAATGAACATAAAAGGGCGCTATATATGGATTCTAGCTATGGAGTCTTGACTTCTTTCTTTCGATTTTTTCATTTATAAGAATATATGAATACCACAATCTCGACAATCCTCGGTGTAACCCAAGTCTCGGTGAATACTGCAACATGAAAGTCAAAGTGGTTGCAGTTAGCAGAGTTAGTATGACATAGTGTTCTAAGACCACGACCCTTCTGATGAAGTACAGAATATTTTCCATATTATGTATACTACTCTAACATAATGGAAACTCCAACTTTCGAACAGGAAAGGATTTCTTGAATAACATGTCTTAGCACACATACAAGCATAGTGCACTCAAATAACATAAAGAATGCCACAGATGTCTGTCTGTTACTAGTTTCCTGCAAAGAGATGCCGCAAACGCATATATTATTATTATCTTCATATATTTTAAAGCCAATAGAGGACCGTAATTACCGTAAATGTGTTGGAATTAAAAAATAAGCAAAGTGAAAGTTCGATAGTGGACTTAAGTCTTGCGGGAACGTACGATAATGCTTTTTTTTTATCGAAATAACACATTTTTACTTGGTACTCATAAGGGAAACCGCAAGATGATAACTGCGTTCAAAATCATCATTCAGTTGATCACCTGCGTGTCCCCTACTTTTGAAGTCACACTGAAATCCTTGTTTCTAATATTGGCGAAAAAAGTATTAATTTGCCACAATTTGAGTACGTCTGCGTCGACACTATCATAAACCTTCTAATATATCATCAACGAAAAAAGTCATGTGGCACAGATTTCCTCTTTATAGTGTAATATTTCCCCTCATGAAAACATTACAGGAAGATGTCTTTTCCATTAATGATATGGCACTGTTTTGTTGCGGTATTTCTGTTAAAAAGCATATTGTCAGAGGTGGAAGATTCAAGTTAATGCTACTCGAAATCTAAAGCCATCCTTTTAAAGGAAAAAGAAATACATGTTTGTTTACCAAACAGTAACCTTTAAGTAGATAATGACGAAATTTACTGGTCGCACAGATCAATCGATATTTGGGCCTTATTTCGAATAAAAATTATATTTTAAACGAACACAAAAAGTGTTAAAACAAAAGATCCTTATGCGTAACTTTATTATGCGGTACTGCATAGCAAATCGAAAAAAAAGAATATTTTTCAAGCCATTTTATCGTATCTATGTCCTGTGTGGAGTAGATGCTGTCACTGCTATGCTATCAGCAAACATCAAATGGCACAAAAGAAGATATGAAACTTGGCTGCGAACATATCCTGACAATCGTTTCAACTGTTTCACCATTCTACATACTGACTGATGTCGAAACTATACCCGAACGTATTGGTTTCATAAATGAATTCATGGGCATTCATTCAAAGTCACTCAATCCATATATTGTTGTGCGAGTGAAATGTACTCGAGTAGCGTGACTAAGTTTTGAATTCTCCCCTCAAGTACGAATAACGAACATTTTTTTTTTCACGAATCCCGGTTTTCTATTGTATACACTGATTAATATATAATGTAATACAATAATGATTAGTACACATCGCGAATATTTGCTCGGCCAACGGCTGATGTGTGATGATATACGGACTTGTCTAAATGCCAAACCATTGATATGTATACGGTTTGATGGCCAAATGTTAAAGCAAAGTGAACCGCGGATTGCTACTGATTTCATGGCCATTAAAACTCGCAATCATGCGGTGACTAAATTTTCAATACAATCAAGATGAACGAAGCGGTATGAGAAAACAAACTGGATACATATATCGTAAAAAAATGTTGAACTGCACAAAGGAAATGTCAGGTGGCACCTTAATAAGTTCATCGTAGTATGTAGAACACAGTGACGAACAGTTGGATAGATTGTGGTTTAACTTCAACTTTTAATATAAAGCATCTAAAAAGTGTGTCGAAAACAATTAAAATGAAAACTAATGCAAAAAATAGCTTAAAATTTCAATTAATGCTTATTAGTAATCAGTGTATCAGTGTGATTTATGGAAATCTTTTAAAATTTGATTCGAATACAATTTCAATTAAAGCTCGATTATATGAATGGAAATCTATATATGAATTGACGGATATAAAATTTGGCAACGAATGGAAGATCTTTTCTACCACCGATACCGATATAACTTAATTCAGTTTTTCATTTCATTCAATTTGTTTTGATGTTCAAAATTGTTGGCCGAACTCGCAAACTTTGAAATAGAAAAGACAACAAAATTCTGCTTGCGTTGAGGCTAATGCTATACTTTAATCCTTTATTTAGAAATTTCAAGTGTATGATGTACAAAGACAACAACAGCAAAAAGCAATGGAACAAGTGGGTCGATTAGTACAGACACTAGTAAGCAAGTGTGTTAGATTATACATTGCCTTAACAAATTTTGACCACTTTTCAAGAGGAACAGAATTACGTAAAGGGATTTTCCTTTCTTTTTCTTTTCCTATTTTTTTTTTTTTTTTCTTCAACAAAAAACGACTTATTGAGAAATTTTGTTTTTACAAATTGTCAGATGAATGACAAAAAAAAAAAAAAAACAAAAAAGAAAGGAAAGCAAAGGAAAGGAAAATTGTATTCGATTTAAGACGACCTATGAACAATTGACATTTCAGGTCAGCGCATAAAGCTTTGCAATGTTTTCTGTTAACATCACGATTTATGAGTCAAAGTTGGTCAATCGGATCTGCTGTCTGGTAGCAAGCTTTCAAAAAATCCTAGTAACTATTTACAGCAAATTTTGTATGATTGTTTGGTATAGGTTTGATTACGATTAAGGTGAAGGTTTCGAGCTTTTTAATTTTCTACAAATTTCCGAGCCTCAAGCATGGATTTATTTACTTTACCTAGTTGTAGGAGGTGCCTCATGCCTCAAGGTGTACCAAACGAAATTAAAACTGTAGTATACTTGAACACTATGTTCATAGATATAATAAGCTTATAGCAGAGTCCCAATATTCGGTTGAAAATTAACAAAAAAAAAAACTTTACGAAAGCACTGAAAATACTGATTTATATATAACACATGTGATGAAAAATCACATTTGATTACATTAAGGATTAAATGTGGACAATAAAAACTGAGTGAAAAAAGATGAAACAACCAAACAACAAATGTACAGAGCATACATATGGATATCACAAGTAAATCCCAGCGCAGAAACTATATTATTAACAGCACGAATATATGGAGGAGTAGAAATCGGATTGTGTCAACTGACATGCCGCAATCAACAAAACATACGTGGATATGGGACTCTTGCCATAAGTTACTTCACATGGCAAGGTTGCAAGAAAAAAAAAAAAAAAAAAGACAAAGCAAAAAAATATATGCGAAAAAATTTGTTTTGAAAACGTAAAACCAGACCAGAGGGAAAAAAGATAACAAAGCACGGCAAACTCTTGATAAATTCACTGATTGCGATGAATTATGGACCATCTAAGCATAATACATACGTACAAAGAAGTAGAAAGAAGAGATGAATTATTTATAATAAAAACTTAATGTACGTTCCCTCAAAACGAATCTATTTTTTTCTATTTTCTCTATTCTTTTAGACAAAAAAAAAAAAAAGAAAAAAAGAGTTCGGTTACTATTGATAATTGCTTGAAGCTTAAAGCCTTACAAGAATAAAATACCTGTGAGACCAGTACTGGATAACTTTAGGGCTAATTTCGGCTCTTACTAACTACTAGTATTCAAATGTGTTATCAATCACGTTCCTCGGGTGTTCAGTGTTCAAAGAGGTATCGATGTGACTTAACTAATAATACTGCCTTGTGATTGTAGTAACACAACTTTTGCTTACACTTTATTTGACCGGATTAGGCAAAGCAAACTATTTTTCCATATACTATGATTGGGGGAATCCGCTGATGGTGCTGACTTCATCAGCAGTTTATCAGGCAGTTGTAAAAAAGAAAAGTTGAAGCGAAGTATTGCGCTGAGACGACAATTGCTTTTTTTTTTCCTAATCAGGTGATAAAGAGCTTGAAAAGTTCATAAGCCTTCCACCTTTTTTGATTAATGAAAAATCTGATGTACGCTTTCCTTCATGATTGAAGTTGAATTTACATCTTCTTCCACTGCAGTGTGGTGCTAGGACTTGGCAAACTTCTCAACTTTCTTTTTCGCTGACTTCTCGTTACTAGGCGCAAAGACCGAAAACACCTTCTTATTTACGAAGCTAATTCTCTTTGCCATCTATACTTGTTGTTTGAAGTCTGCTTCTGTCGATGCCGCTTTAAAAACACGTGTGTACCATTTTGTTGGGATATATGTATGTTAATTGATTGTAACATGAACATTCTCTAAAGAAGCTTGACAAGCATTGTACCTTTCGAAGATTCAAACAACAATTTGGGTATCATAGCTAATGAAAACAATTTATTTCATCGCTTGTTATTGAATCGATGAATCCTATATGCACTTATGTACATTGTTTTCATTAGAATGTCGAACTAACTTTAGAGCAATATAAACCGCATTTACAAATGTAACGGAATTATCAATTTCATCTTTGATTGGCTCCCGAGCTCTTTCGTTTTCGCTTTCGTTGACCTCAACCAAAGATAATGAATTAGAATAAGCAATAATAACAACAATTGACTGAGTAACATTAACTGCTCTCTGGTCAATTTTTGAGCGAGAGAGTGTGAAAAAATAAATATTAAAATCTGAAGTACGTATGGA